>PVLC010041264.1:0-13468 GCA_004027655.1 Graphiurus murinus | reverse complement strand
GGTACTGGGGATTGAACTCAGGGGCATTCTACCTCCGAGCTATACCCCCAGCCCTATTTTTTATTCTTTATTTTGAAACCGAGTCTCACTAAGTTGCGGAGTGCCTCACTAGGTAGCTGAGGCTGGCCGCGAACCCGGATCCTCTGGTCTCAGCCTCCCAAATGCTGGGATTACAAGTGTGCGCCACCACGCCCGGCTCCCCAGTCCTATTTTTTATTGTTTATTTTTAAACAGGGTCTCACTAAGTTGTGGAGGGCCTCACTAAGCAGTTGAGGCTGGCCTCGAACCCGGATCTTCGCCTTAGCCTCCCAAGTACTGAGATTACAAGTGTGCGCCATCACGCCCGGCTTGCACTTTCCCATTCTGTTCTACACCTTCAGACATTATCCCTCTACATGGGCTATCCATCCTCCTGTCTGATTCTGAATTCTTTTTTCCTTTTGATACTAGGGACTGAACCCAGGGGAGCTCTACCACTGAGCTACATTCCCAGCCCTTTTAATTTTATGAGACAGGGTCTTGCTAAGTTGCCAGGCTGGCCTCAAATTTGAAATCCCCCTGCCTCACCTCTGAAGTAATTAGAATTGGCTGTCCTTGAACTTTCAATCTTCCTGTCTCAGCCTCCCAATTACTGAGATTATAGGTGTGTACCATTGTACCTAGCAAATTTACCCCTTTTTTATTACTGGGTATTAAATCCAGGGGCATTCTACTCATGAGCTACATCCCCAGCCCTATTTTTTGTTTTTATTTATTTATTTATTTATTTATTTTTGTGGTACTAGGGATTGAACTCAGGGGCATTCTACCACCGAGTTACACCCCCAGCCCTATTTTTTATTCTTTATTTTGAAACAGGGTCTCACTAAGTTGCAGAGGGCCTCACTAGGTAGCTGAGGATGGCTGCGAACCCGGATCCTCCAGTCTCAGCCTCCCAAATGCTGGGATTACAAGCGTGCGCCACCAAGCCCGACTTTTTTATTTTGAAACAGGGTCTCACTAGGTTAATGAGAATCTCACTACTTACTGAGGCTGTTGTCAAACCTGTGATCCTAGAGCCGGGCGTGGTGGCGCACGCTTGTAATCCCAGCATTCGGGAGGCTGAGACCGGAGGATCCGGGTTCGAGGCCAGCCTCAGCTACCTAGTGAGGCACTCCGTAACTTAGTGAGACTCGGTTTCAAAATAAAGAATAAAAAGAAAAAAATAGGGCTGGGGGTATAGCTCAGAGGTAGAATGCCCCTGAGTTTAATCCCCAGTACCGCAAAAAAAAACAAAACAAAACAAAAAACCCTGTGATCCTTCTGTTTCAGTCTTCCAAGTACTGGGATTACAAGTATGCACTACTGCACCCAGCTCAAATTTACCCTTTTATTTATTTATTTTGCGGTACTGGGGATTGAACCCAGGGGCATTCTACCTCCGAGCTACACCCCTAGCCCTATTTTTTATTCTTTATTTTGAAACAGGGTCTCACTAAGTTACGGAGATCCTAAGTAGCTGGGGCTGGTTGAAAACCTGGATCCTCTGGTCTCAGCCTCCCAAGTACAGGGATTACAAGTGTGTGCCACCATGCCTGGCTAAATTTACCCTTTTAAAATACACAGTAAGGAGCCGGGCGTGGTGGCGCACGCTTGTAATCCCAGCATTCGGGAGGCTGAGACCGGAGGATCCGGGTTCGCGGCCAGCCTCAGCTACCTAGTGAGGCACTCCGCAACTTAGTGAGACTCGGTTTCAAAATAAAGAATAAAAAAATAGGGCTGTGAGTGTAGCTCGGAGGTAGAATGCCCCTGAGTTCAATCCCCAGTACCGCAAAAAAAAAAAAAAAAAAAAAAAAAAAAAAAAAAAAAAAAAAAAAAAACACAGTAAGGAGCTGGGTGTGGTGGCGCATGCTTGTAATCCCAGCATTTGGGAGGCTGAGACTGGAGGAACCGGGTTCTCGGCCAGCCTCAGCTACGTAGTGAGGCCCTCCGCAACTTAGTGAGACCCTGTTTCAAATAAAGAATAAAAAATAGGGCTAGGGGTGTAGCTCGGAGGTAGAATGCCCCTGGGTTCAATCCCCAGTACCACAAATAAATAAATAAAATACATAAAACAAATAACAAAATAGGGCTAGAAGTGTAGGTAAGAGGTAGAATGTTCCTGGGTTCAATACCTAGTACCACAACCAAAAAAAAAAAAAAAAAGTACACAGTTACTTGGCTAATGATGGATCCAGTTTTGGTGTCATCACCCTGGTACTACTCTTGCCACCTCCAACACCAGATGTTTCACGGGAAATAAATTTAGAAAAACGTGTACACCATGGAAGAAGAAAGTAAACAGACAAATGAGTCATTAACGAGGTATAAACATGATTTTAACAAGACATAGGGAAAACTTAAATATTTTCAATTAGTTTATTGAAAACAGTTGATTTTAAATAAACACATTTAAAAAACATGTTATTGATAAAATTTCAAACTTTCCATATGAGGCTTATTTCACTTTCACTCTGCCAAAGTGGCACCTCTATTTTTTAGATATTTTGCTTAAAAGTAGGGTATCTAGTGCCCTCTGGTGCTGATTCTGGGCATGCTCATGATGGAAGGAAGTTCCATATCGGAATCACCGCAAATCTGACAAGTGTGATTGATTTGCTGCTGCCTTCTCTTTCTGCTTAGGAGGGAGGAAGGCAACTTCAGTGAGTGCCTTTATCCCTGTAGAAAAAGTGCCCTTCCCACTGACAGTTAGCCAAGCTCAGAGCAAAACACTTCCTCCTAAGTTTTCATCATTGTCTTTAAAAAAACCAAAAACTCATCAATACAAAAGGAAGAAAGAGTGTGGGAAAGCCTCAGAGTAATTCAGATTTCCTGAAGATTAAGAGGACAATGAAAATTGCAAATAAGGCTTAGCACACAGAAAAAGCTTATTTAGTGCACTGATTCTTTGCCTTATATTTATAAAAACAGATACTGCTACTCTAGTCAACTGTAGGTCTACGCTTCCTGGGAGTGGATGACTTTTTCCTCTGATTTCAGGAAGCATATCTTTTCTGAAAGTGGACATCAACAGAGCCTAAGCTCATTCTCCAGACCAAACACTTTAGATTTGAGGTTCTTCAGTTCTCCTTGTATCTTATGTGCCCGTTTGTTGCTGTCCCGGACCTCACACAGAATGGCAAGGTCTTGGTTGGCCGGGGTATTAATCATTGCCTACAGATTGAAAAAAAAAGAAGAAAAGAAAGAAATGATTATGGATTATGGCACAAGCCAGGGAGAGAAATACATTGTAAAAGACCAGGCCACGCTGGCTGCCTCCTTTTTGTGGGACTTCTAGTACTCAGGATAAATTCAATCCTTAGTTTGTTCAGAGACTAAAGAAAGAAAATGTAGAACTAAAGCAGAAAAGGTAAGAGATTCTGCTTTCCCAAGAATACTAAGAGCCTTGGGATAGAGATCAATAAGGAACAGTGGATGAAAAAAAGAGACCAATATAAACATTATTGGTAAACTCGCTAAAGAATAAGAAAAAGTACATCTTTTTATATCATTAACTTTGTTCAGAACACAGCAATTATTTAGGATATGTGGATGACTGGTTAAATCTCTAAAAAAGGCTCTTGAGGTAACTTGGATTCTAAGAATCTGTGTCTAGGAAAAATTACTTAATTACTTTATTACTCATTTTCTCTATTTGTAAAACAGACTCAATTCTTTCAATCTACTTCTTGAATTGGAAGGGATGACAATTTCTGTTTAGCTTAGAGGGAAGTATTAGTAATATGGTCACTCAATTATTTCAATCGTTTTCGGTTTTCCCTCTAGAGTGTACTTGTTTTTTTTTTTTTTTTGCGGTACTGGGGATTGAACTCAGGGGCATTCTACCTCCGAGCTATACCCCCAGCCCTATTTTTTTTTATTCTTTTATTTTGAAACCGAGTCTCACTAGGTAGCTGAGGCTGGCCTCGAACCCGGATCCTCCGGTCTCAGCCTCCTGAATGCTGGGATTACAAGCGTGCGCCACCACGCCCGGCTTAGAGTGTACTTGTTGAACTGACATTCAGGGAGGCTTGAAGGATGGTGATGTGTTATTGTTTATAGCAGGGAAATGGCACATCCTGTTTTTGTGGTGCTGATTGAACACAGGCCCTTCTGCCTGCTAAGCACATGCAGCCCTTTACATCCTTCTGAGGAGCCCTTGACCATGACCCTGTTTCCACTCTTCCACCCCTTTCTCCCTTGCGCTAATTCAGGATCAGTGATTACCTTATAGAGCATCTGCTCCAAGTCTTTCAGTTTCTGTCGAAGAACCTTGATGTCTGTCTTAAAGCCTTCTACTTCCAAGATACGCCGATGTTCGAGGGCCTCATAGCGTTTTGTCATTATCTGTAAGCGCTTCCCCATCTTGTTGGAGCGATCCTAAATATGAGGGATTGGAAGGCGTTTAGGAAGAGAAGAGAAGCATTTCCTGGCCGTCTGAACTTCCCACTCCATCCTAAGTGGCAGAGAATTTTGTACCTTGAAGATTTCTCTCCTCACTTCCTCCTCCTCCCGAATTCGGGCAAGTTCTTCTTCTAGGGAAATGCACTGCTCTTGGTACATGCTGGACAGTTTTTTTTCTTGTACTAACTTATCCTTTAGAGACTGCAGGTTGAGAGGACAAAAAAATTAGTACTCAGTTCTACAAATCAGATAACTCAAACATCACTTGGGTAGTGAAAGAAAAGAAAGGATGGAAGCCGGGCGTGGTGGCGCACGCTTGTAATCCCAACATTTGGGAGGCTGAGACCGAGGGTCTGGGTTTGCGACCAGCCTCAGCTACTTAGTGAGGCACTCCACAACTGAGTGAGACCCTGTTTCAAAATAAAGAATAAAAAATAGGGCTGGGGGTGTAGCTCAGAGGTAGAATGCACCTGAGTTCCATCCCCAGTACTGAAAAAAAAAAAAAAGAAAAAGAAGAAGAAGAAAGGATGGGCATGGTGGTACACTCTTATAATCTCAGTAACTGGGAGGTTGGGAGGCTGAGATAGGAGGATCGCAGGTTTGGGGCCAGCCTCAGACACTTAGGCTAAGGCAGGAGGATCACTTGAGCCTAAGAGTTCAAGGCCAGCCTGGGCAAAATAGTAAACTCTGTCTCAAAAGCAAATAAAAACATCTTAAATTAGATGTTACCTCCTTACACATAATCCTTTAAAGACAATGTGTAGAGCTAGGTTCCTATTCCTTACCATGACCCATGAGGCCGTCCATGACTGGCTGCTGCCTACACCTCCAAGCTTTTTGCCTTTCACCTCCTTCCTGCTTATTTGTCTATAATTTTGAAGACTTTCTTTCTTTTCCTTGTATGCTCCAAGGCCTTTAAATTTGCTTCTCCTTCTGCTGGGAAAGGCCTTCTCTTAGGTGTGTATGGCAAGCTTAGTTCCATATTGTAGGTATGAGCAAAAACACCAGACATCAGGGTGTCCCTCTGCTTCTGAAGTAGGCTTCCAGCAGCTATATACAACCTGCATATATACCATTTTATTATAATCTATACTTTTCTTGGTTGCTTGTCAACGTTTCTATTTTTCTTCACTCATTAAAATGTATACACTGTGAGGAAAGACCTTGCTATGTACTGAGACTGCTGCACCCACAGCCCATTTATGAAATGAATGAATCAATCAAGGGTCAAATAACTTAAATCCCCAAACACCATAATGATCAGCTATCAGCTGGTTTTTTTTTTTTTTGTGGTACTGGGGATTGAACTCAGGGGCATTCTACCTCCGAGCTATACCCTCAGCCCTATTTTTTATTCTTTATTTTGAAACAGAGTCTCACTAAGTTGCAGAGTGCCTCACTAGGTAGCTGAGGCTGGCCGCGAACCTGGATCCTCCTCTGGTCTCTGCCTCCCAAGTACTGGGATTACAAGTGTGCACCACTACGTTCAGCATCTCCAGCCCTTTGGTAAAAATTACTTTAATTAATTAATTTATTTATTGTGGTACTGAGGATTGAACCCAGAGGCTTCTACTTTCAAGCTACACCTCCAGCCTGATCTTATTTCTTATAAGAAACAGGATCTGACTAGGTTGCTGAGCGTCTCACCACTTGCTAAGGCTGTCCTTGATTCTGTGATCCTCCTCTCTCAGCCTCTCAAGTACTGGGATTTGCCGTGCGCCACCACACCCTGCAAAATTATTTTTAAAAATTTTGAGACAGTCTTACTCAGTTGCCTCAAAATTTGTGATCTTCCTATCTCATCCTTCTGAGTAGCTAGGATCACAGGTCACTGTACCCAGCTTATGAATAGCTACTCTCTTGCTATTTTTTTTGTGATACTGGAGATTGAGCCCAGGGACATTCTACCTCTGAACTAAGTGGCAGAGGGCTGCACTAACTTGCAGAGGCTGGCTGTGAACCTGTGATCTTCCAGTCTCAGGCTCCCAAGTACTGGGATTCCAGGAACATACCACTGTCCCCAGCTCGATTAGCTATTCTTTGAAACCTATTTCATGAGCCTGCTGCTAGCTTTCTGGAATGAATGGATCTTAAGTGACAATTTGTAGGATCTCTCATCTTCTCTGAGTTCTTTCAACTCTTCCAGAAAAACATCTATAAGACATAAAGACATCACCTTAATATATTCATTTTGGGTATGATGACTTTCATGTAACACTGGCAAAACTTTTCCAATTTTATCTTCTTTCTTCTTACACTGTACCCTGTATTGCTTAATTTTTGACATCAAATGATCCTTTGCAAGCATCCATGACTTCTCTTTATTTTGATTTTCAAATTTCAGTTGCAAAAAGTCTTTGGTGCTTTCGTAGAGCAGTCCTTGGGTATGATGGAGACTGAAAGAGAGGAGAGATGTGGACGTGAAAATGCTTCCACCTCGCATCTGAAATAGAGGGTTATTTCACAAGGCAGGAGACAGGTTCTTTTGCAATTGCTCAATATATGGATTTTATAAAATATTACTAGCGGTTTTAAAACCACACTTAGTCTGACCACTGGCAATCTTACATGTTTTACTGGGTAAAGTATGATGTATCTACCCATGTTCCCTGGTTTATAGATTAGTCTGTAGAGATATTTTCCTAAGTTCTAATATGAGGCTAAATGATTAGAGGCATAAATAAATACCTACAAATAGCCCACATAAGTATGGACTAGTCCCTGGGACAATGCAAGGAAGAAGTAAATCATGGTGTTCTGACTGAGGGCTAACCGGAGTTCCAAAATATCAAAGATAGACTTGCTTGTTTCCGCTATGCTCCACTGTGACTGCCCTCAAGCCGGGCATGGTGGCACCTGCTTGTAATCCCAGTCCTGGGGAGTCTGAGACAGGAGAATTGCAGGTTTGTGGCCAGCCTCAGCTACTTAGTGAGGCCCTCCGCAACTTAGTGAGACCCTGTTTCAAAATAAAGAATGAAATATAGGGCTGGGGGTGTAGCTCAGAGGTAGAATGCCCCTGGGTTCAATCCCCAGTACCACAAAAACAAACAAACAAAAAACCCAAAATCTTGTCTTTGTTCAAGATTGACTTCCTCTATGAAGCCATCTCAATACTTTAGCCTACATATCTGTAATCCCAATACTTGGGAGGCTGAGACAGGGGGATTGCAGGTTCAAGGCCAGCCTCAGCAATTTAGCAAGGTTCTCAGCAACCCAGTGAGACCTTCTTTCAAAATAAAAAATAAAAAGTTCAGAGGTAGACCTCCTTTCCCCTGGGCTCAATCCCCAGTTTTGCTAACAAACAAACAAACAAACAAACAAACAACAAAAAGGACTGGAAGTGTAGTTAGGTGTCGGAATGCTACTGAGTTCAATCGCTAGGTAACACACACACACACATACACACACGAATGAGAGGCAGAAAACAGATTTGAGAGATTTATAATTCACAGGGTTTGGAATTAATGAACAAGAGACTTGGGAATTGAGGGTGATTATGAGGTTTCAAGCTTGGAAGTCTTTTTTTTTTTTGCGGTACTGGGGATTGAACTCAGGGGCATTCTACCTCCGAGCTATACCCCCAGCCCTATTTTTTATTTTGAAACAGGGTTTCAGTAAGTTGCGGAGTGCCTCACTAGGTAGCTGAAGCTGGCCGCGAACCCGGATCCTCCGGTCTCAGCCTCCCAAATGCTGGGATTACAAGCGTGTGCCACCACCACACGCCTGGCTGGTTTCAAGCTTGTGATACAATGAAACTAAATGGGAAAAAGAGTGAAGTAGGTAGGTTTGCCATGGGGGAGTGTTTGCTGAGAGATATAAATAGTTTGGTTTCAGCAAGGGTAAATTTGAGGCATTCAAACATACACAAAGGAGTATGGCACAGGTCTGGCCATGGTTCATGATGGTTACAGAGATGGAAGGAACAAGACAGACTGCAGAGATCAAGGGAGGTGAGCTTCAAGGAGGGGTGATCAGCCGTGCCAAATATTTGAAAGTACCAATTACAACGAGGACTCAAAAGAGGTATCTGGCCTTAGAAATTAAGAAGTCAGTGATGATCGTGGAAAGGGCACATTTAGTAAAATTGTGGAGATCTAACCCAACTTCAGAAAGGTGAGGAAAGGCAAACAGGTAAGAAACAAAAACACTGAATACAGTCTGCAGGAATTTTTTTTTCCTTTTGCCTGGAATCTTGCTATGCTGCCTAGGCTGGCACCAAACTCCTAGACTCAAATGATCCTCCTGCTTCAGCCTCCTGAATAGCTGAAACTATAGAGGTGAGCATAGCATCCAGCCTACAGTATTTTTTGTGTGTGTGGTATTGAGGATTGAACCCATGGGCATTCTTCCTCCAAGCTACATCCCCAGCCCTATTTTATTTTGAAACAGGGTCTTACTAAGTTGCTAACAGCCTAAGTTGCTAAGGCTGGCTTTGAATCTGTGATCCTCCTGTCTCAGCCTTCCAAGTACTGAAATTACAAGCATGTGCCACTACACCTGGCTCTGCAGTATTTTTATTTTATTTTATTTCTTATTTTTTTGCGGTACTGGGGATTGAACTCAGGGGCATTCTACCTCTGAGCTATACCCCCAGCCCTATTTTTTATTCTTTATTTTGAAACTGAGTCTCACTAAGTTTCGGAGTACCTCACTAGGTAGGTGAGGTTGGCCGCGAACCCGGATCCTCCGGTCTCAGCCTCCCGAATGCTGGGATTACAAGCGTGCGCCACCACGCCCGGCTTGGGATCTTTTTTTAATGTGGCATTGGGGATGGGTGCTTTACCACTGAGCTAAATCCCAGCCCCTTTTTTCTTTTTCTTTTTTGTGGTAGAGGGGATTGTACCCAAAGACATTCTACCTTCGAGCTATACTCCCAGCCTGATTTTATTTCTTATTTGGAAACAGGGTCTTGCTAGATGAGAATCTTACTATTTGCTGAGGCTGTCCTTGAAATTGTGATCCTCCTGTCTCAGCCTCTCAAGTACAGGGATTCCAGGCATGCACCACCATGCCTGGCTTCCTTTTTTCTTTTTGAAACAGGGTCTTACTAAGTTGTGGATGGTAGCCTCAAGCCTGGGATCCTCCTGTCACAGCCTCTCATTACTGGGATTACAGGCGTGTGCCATCATGCCTGGTTCAGATCATTTCTTAACCGCTAGAACTGAGCTAGAACACTAAATGGGTTAAAAGAAGCATGTGGAATACTCACCACAGCAGGCCTAGAAAAGTCTGGACACCCACCTCCCAAGAGGCAGTGGAGTCTGAAGAAGACAAGGATTCAAGATCCCTTTCAGTTCTACAGTCTTCTGCTACTACAGAATTGTTGATTTTTTTAAGGGGTGGAGGGGCAATGCTCAGGGTGGAATCCAGGCCCTGTGCATGCTAAGAAAGCACATTACCACTGCGTCACACCCCTAGTCTAAGAACCATTAATTTTTAAGCCATTCAGGAAAACAGAACACCTGTTAAGTGTATGTTTCTTGAACACTCACCTTTTGGTTAGCTCTTTGATTTTGTCCTGATTTCTCTGGTGCTGAACTTGTATCTCCTCGACACAAATCCGCCTGTCCTCCATGAGCCCTTCAATTTGTTCTCTAGAAAGCTTGGTCTGCTCTCCCAGCTGCGCCTGCAGTGCCTCCACCTAGACCGCCAACAGGGGAGAGTTGCTCATTCCTGCTTCCACTTACTTCACACCGCTAAAAGGGAGCCCCTCTCCAGAAACAAAGCACAGCAAAACAAGCAAACAAAACCAAAAGAACAGCAGCAAAACAAACGGTAGAGAAGCCTCAGCTCTGATCCTACTTTTTTTGTGTGTGTGTGGTACTGGGGATTGAGCCCAGGGACAGTCTACCTCTGAGCTCTGAGCTACACCCCCAGCCTTATTTTATTTTTATTTTGAAACAGAGTCTCACTAGGTTACTGAGAGTCTCATTACTTGCTGAAGCTGTCCTCGAACCTGCGATCCTCCTGTCTTAGCCTCCCAAGTACTGGGATTACAAGTATGTGCCATCACACCCAGCTTAATCCTCTTTATTTAGTGTCTTATGGAAGGGGTGAGGCTACACAAGAGTAGACTCTGTCTACACTAAGCTCCATATTTACATCACACAGAGAAAGCTACAAAATTTGGTTCCCCTACCCTCTAAATCTTGTCTTTTCACTGTCTCCCCTTTAGGATGTCCTAGTTGAATAGAAACAGAACTCTTAGTTTTTTGTTTTTTTGTTTTTTTTGGTGGTACTGGGGATTGAACCCAGAGGCAGTCTACCTTTTGAGCTACATCCCTAGTCTGATTTTATTTCTCATTTGGAAACAGGGCCGCGCTGCTGAGTTGATGAGAGTCTTACTACTTGCTGAGGCTGTACTCAAATCTGCAATACTCCTGTCTCAGCTTCCCAAGTACAGGGATTATAGGCATGTGCCACCATGTCAGTTCCTTCTTAGTTTTTAGTTTAAAATCCCAGTACTTGGGAGGCTGAGACCGGAGGATCCGGGTTCTCAGCCAGTCTCAGCTACTTAGTGAGGCCCTCTACAACTTAGTGGGACCCTGTTTCAAAATAAAGAATAAAAATAGGGCTGGGGAGCCGGGCGTGGTGGCGCACGCTTGTAATCCCAGCATTCGGGAGGCTGAGACGGGAGGATCCGGGTTCGCGGCCAGCCTCAGCTACCTAGTGAGACACTCCGCAACTTAGTGAGACTCGGTTTCAAAATAAAGAATAAAAAATAGGGCTGGGGGTATAGCTCGGAGGTAGAATGCCCCTGAGTTCAACTCCCAGTACTGAAAAAGAAAGAAAAATAGGGCTGGGGATCTAGCTTGGAGGTAGAATGCCCCCGAGTTCAATCCCCAGTACCACACACACGTAAAAAAATTGGTTGCTTTTACAATATATTGTGTATATGTGTGCTGGGGCTTGAACCCAGAACACCAGGACCTTGCACACACAAAGCAAATGTTCTACCATTTTGTCACTCCCCCCCCCCAGTCCTCTGTGCTTTTGTGTGTGTGTGTATGGTACTAGTGATTGAACCCAGGGGTGTTCTACCTCTGAGTTATACCCACAGCCCTATTTATTTGTTTTGGAACAGGTCTCACTAGGTTGATGAGAGTCTCACTGGCCAAGAACCTGGCATCCTCCTATCTCAGCTTCCCAAGCACTGGGATCACAGGCATGCACCACCGAGCCCGGTCTGGGCCTCTTCCTACTGACTGATTTCCCTCTTCGTGGTGGGTTGCGTTTCCTGGGATTTGTGACTTGGATACTGGTTGGCTCCCGTTCCCCTCACTGTTCCTGCAGCCCCCAGTTGGCACCAGGCAGAACATCAGGGTGTCCCTGGAGTTCACCCATCTCCTCTCCAACCAAGGATCGCTGGCCTGCACTACCTGTCGACCAGGGGCTGAAAGCAACACATTTGCTTCAGTTTTTAGGTTGCTTAGGGGGATGTTCAAGTCTGGTCCTTATAACTGCGCCTTTGCAGAAGCAGAAGTTGGTGCCAGTCATCCTGTGGCCCTAAAATAAATACCACTAAAAAGCAAAAAATAAAAAATAAAATAAAAATGTAGAGCTATATAAATGTAATTTCCTTCTCTGGGTCTGTCTGTCATAACTCCACATGAAGAGACTGGCCAAAGGTAGAAACTATCATTTAAATTAGTGGGCCCCCACCCCAGTAAGAACAGAATTTTAGTGCAACTACATGAAAAATCATGGCTCCAAAGGACATACAATTACCAGGTGGTAAGAAAATGATTTATTACTTTTATAGACTTTGGAAATTGGGCCCTAAATAAATGGATATATCTCAAAATGTTGATCTGTCAGCACAAACTTCCTCTGTCACTCTGTATTCCCCCTAGGCCAGTCACAAACTGGATTCTTAATTTAGAATTGTTTTGTTGGGCCAGGTGTGGTGGCTCACACATGTAATCGTAGTACTTTGGAGGCTGAGACAGGAGGATCCCAGGTTTGCAGCCAGCCTCAGCAGCTTAGTGAGACCCTGTTTCCAAATAAAAAATAAAATAGGGCTAGGAGTGTAACTCAGAGGTAGAATGCCCCTAGGTTCCATCCCCAGTATCCCCCCAACCCCCCCCCCCACGCCTGCACATATGAAGTGTTTTGTTGGAGCCCAGCATGGTTGCACACACCTGTAATACCAATACTTGGGAGGCTAAGACAGGAAGATTGCAGGTTTGAGGACAGCCTTGACAACTTAGGAAGACCCTGTCTTAAAATAAAAAATAAAAAGGGCCAGGGTTGTAGCACAGTGGTAGAATGTCCCTGGTTTCAACCTCTAGTACTACCAAAACACAAAAACAAAGAATGGTTTTGTTGGGTCAGACTTAGCATATGAACTGAAGGTTCAGAAGTACTTCTAAAATGTCTATAGAGGATAATTTTTTTTTTTTTTTTTTGAAGAACTGGGGTTGAACCCGGGGGCATTCTTCCTCTGAGCTACACTCCCAGCCCTATTTTTTTGTGTGTGTGGTACTGGGGATTGAACCCAGAGGCATTTTACCTTTGAGCTACATCCCCAGCCCATTTTTTAATTTTTTATTTTGAAACAGGGTCTCACTAAGTTGCGGAATGCCTCACTAAGTAGCTGAGGCTGGCTGTGAACCTGGATCCTCCCAAGTACTGGGATTACAAGCGTGTACCACCATGCCTGGCTCCCAGCCCTATTTTTTTATTCTTTATTTTAAAACAGGGTCTCACTAAGTTGCAGAGGGTCTCACCTAAGTAGCTGAGGTTGGCCACGAACCTGCAATCCTCCTGTCTCAGACTCCTAAGTACTGGGATTACAAACATGTACCACCATGCCTGGTAGAATAATGGTTTTAAAATACAATTGCCGCCGGGCGTGGTGGCGCACGCTTGTAATCCCAGCATTCGGGAGGCTGAGACCGGAGGATCCGGGTTCGAGGCCAGCCTCAGCTACCTAGTGAGGCACTCCGCAACTTAGTGAGACTCGGTTTCAAAATAAAGAATAAAAAATAGGGCTGGGGGTATAGCTCGGAGGTAGAATGCCCCTGAGTTCAATCCCTAGTACCAA
>PVLC010041263.1:0-13466 GCA_004027655.1 Graphiurus murinus | reverse complement strand
GCACACATTTCTCATTTAACCCTTCCCCAATTCCCACCCCACTCCCTCCTCTTCCCTCCTTCTCAAAGTCAGTTTAGTGATTGACTTTGATGTGTTCATAGAAAGTACATCATGTTCATTAGGGTGTCCTCCCTACCCCCTTCACCTTCCATTAAGTCAAATTCTTTGTTCACCTAAGGATTCTCCTTCATCTGGAGTCGAAAATGAGGGAATCTTAAAACTGTAAAAGTACTGTGTCTCTCTCCCAGCCAATAAGCCTCGTCCACCTGCTGTGGGAGGAGTTTATATCCTCACTTCATTAATTCTGGGATTGGTCTGGTGACTTGATTTGTCAGTGGAACATGAGTAGAACAGAGCCCAGCAGAGCCAAAAAGAGGAGTACAAGCATTCATATCTAATGGAAATGAGAAATATATGTTTGTTTTGTAAGCTACTGAGATTTTGGAGGTTGTTACATAGCAAGCTGAACTGTACGAACCTCAAAAAAAATGTTATCACTGAATGAAAAAGATTACTTACTCTTTAATGCTTGTTGGTCTTTATATAAGGAATAATAACTAATTTTATAGAGTTTTACAGCTGGACTGGACCTTAGAAATGGTAATTCATAACTCTCATTTAGTAGATGACAAAAATGAATACTCAACAGGCTTGACTATGAGCTAATTATTGTCAGAACAAAAATTAGAATCTAGGGTTTCTAACCTTTACCAGTGTACTCTCCAGTATACAGTGGATTCTCAGATCCTTAATCCAGCATACTTTGTAGTATATAGTAAATTCTTAATGGATAAATTGTTATGCTTTTATAATAATGTTTTATATAAAATGAATGATAGATTTAAAATAAGATGAGCTTTAGTTAGTTCTGAGTGTGGCCTAACAACATGTTACCAAATATAAGGAAGTCAGAGTATACTTACCTTCAAAAGGCTGTTTTCTAGATAATACTTCCCACATGATAATTGCATAGCTGTTTAAGAGAAAAACATTTATAATGTTCATTATAAATGAGCTGTGCATAATAAACTAAAATGGTACTAATTCAAAAGCAGAGCATGGAGATATCATTTCTGAAAGCAAAAGTGGTATATACTATATAAAGAATGATGAATGCACACACACAGATTTGTTTTGATAGGAAATTAATCTTAATGTGAGAACTTAGGAAATTACTATAATAAAAGTTTACAGTTATATGCAAGGATAGCTTTTTGAGTATGATTAATAATGATTTTCAAACATTCACACAAGTTATTCTGCTTTTCACACAAAATAAAAAGCAAGCCGGGCGTGGTGGCGCACGCTTGTAATCCCAGCATTCGGGAGGCTGAGACCGGAGGATCTGGGTTCGAGGCCAGCCTCAGCTACCTAGTGAGGCCCTCCACAACTTAGTGAGACCCGGTTTCAAAATAAAGAATAAAAAATAGGGCTGGGGGTGTAGCTCGGAGGTAGACCGCCCCTGAGTTCAATCTCTAGTACCACAAAAAAAAAAAAAAAAGCATAAAAAAGATGATGTGGTTCCATTCTATTAACTTTTTTTTTCTGGTCTCAGTTGTCTTCTTTTATAATGAAAATATTCTGCTTAGAATAGAAGACTCAGAAACAAACCCACACACTTAACACTTAACACTTAACTTAATTGATTTTTGACAAAGAAGCCAAATACATATACTGGAAAAAAGATAGCCTCTTCAACAAATGGTGTTGGCAAACCTGGTTAACCATATGAAGAAAAATGGAAACAAACCCCACTTTCTCACCCTGCACAAGAGTCAATTCAAGATGGATCAAAGACCTGGAAGTCAGGTCAGAGACCTTGCAGCTACTTAAAGAGGGCATGGGTCCAATACTTCAACACATAGGCACAGGTAAAAATTTTCTCAACAAGACCTCAAAGGCATAAGCAACTCAAAGGAAGATCAATACATAGGATTGCATTAAACTGAAGAGCTTCTGTGCAGCAAAGGAAACTATCTAGAACCTCAACAGAGAGCCCACAGAATGGGAGATCATTTTTGCCAAGTACTCTTCCAATAGAGGACTAATATCTGGAATACACAGAGAACTCAATAAACTCACAACTAAGAAAACAAATAAACCGATAAAAAATGGGCAAAGGATCTAAATAGACACTTCACAAAAGAAGAAATACGAATGGCCAATAAATGTATGAGAAAATGTTCCACATCATTAGCAATCAGAGAGATGCAAATCAAGACTACCCTGAGATTTCACATAACACCAGTTAGAATGGCAATTATTAAAAACACAAATAACAACAAATGCTGGTGAGGGTGTGAAGAAGTGGGAACCCTAATACATTGTTGGTGGGATTGCAGATTAGTGCAACAACTTTGGAAAACAGTATGGGAGATCCTCAGACAAATGGGAATGAACCCACCATATGATCCAGCAATACCACTTCTGGGTATCTACCCAAAAGAATGGAAATCAAACTATCAGACCCATGCATGTGTATCTATGTTTATAGCTGCACAATTCACAATAGCCAAACTATGGAAACAGCCAAGATGTCCATCAACAGATGAATGAATTACAAAACTACGGGATATGTACACAATGGAATTTTATTCAGCCATAAAGAAGAATAAAATTATGTCATTTTCAGGGAAATGGATGGAACTGAAAACATTATGCTAAGTGAGATTAGTCAGTCACAAAAAGTAAAAAATCGTATGCTCTCCCTAATATGCTGAAGCTAGGGAGAAAATGGATCGTAAGAGGGACTCCAGATGAAGAAGGAGAAACCTTAGATGAGCAAAGAAGGTGATTTAAGTGAAGGTAATGGGGGAGGAGGGAAACACACTAATGCACATGATGCACTTTCATAAACATATCAAAGTCAATCCCTAAACTGAATATGAGAAGGAGGGAGGGGGGAGGGAATGGGGCAGGAATTGAGGAAGGGTTAGGTTAAATGAGTGATGTGTATATGTATGCCTCTACCAGCTTGTACTTCTTTAAGATGTATGATTACAATGCACCAATAAAAAAAAAAAAAGAAAAAAAATAGGGCTGGAGGTATAACTCAAAGGTAGAATGTCCCTGTATTCAATCCCCAGTACCAAAACAACAACAACAACAAACCAAAAAACAAAACAAAACAAAAAAACCAAAAGAAAATATTCTGCTTATAATTACACTTTGTAAATCAACTGGTTAAGGTGCATAGGGTGTATATTTGGGATAAATGTTTAAATCAGATGTAGAAATTTTACAATATCACAATTAACTGTGCATCTAATTCTATGCACATGAAATTGATCAGGTATCTATACATTGTCTCAGAGGAAAAGAGAATTACAGAAGAAATTCTCACTCAAATTAAGGAATATTTCCTCATTTTCCCTGTCAGGGAATATTGAAATTGAATATATAAGAGTAATTCACAAAATGAATGATAAGTAGATTTAAACTGGTCTCTATAAAATCAAACCCGCTTATAAGATTTGCTGACTAGAACATGGTGTTTACCTTAGAAAATATAAATATTTCTGTTTCCTTTCCCTAAGCATACTATTTAAAATAAAAGTATAAGGGAACAGAATAAATAAAGGAACATTTATTTATACAATATTGCAAATATAAAAGATACTTGTACTAGGTGTTTTAGTGTAGACACTAAAACGGATTGCCTGGCATTATATTTAATTAGAAGTAACAAATATTAAAATCTTTTTCCAATCTCCCCTTTGGAAAAAGTGATACCTAATTTAATCAATCATATAATTTTCCAGTAGAGATAACATTCATTGCTAAAAGCATCTTCATTTTTACCAGGTACATATTTATTAAAGATAGATAAGCTCTATTTTAAAAGGTTATAGAATGTCTTCATGGTAAATGTTATTAAGTCTGATTTTGTGTTATCATGTTAAAAGAGACAAGTCTTAAATTATACATAGATGAAATGAATGTCTCTACTTCCTAATTCTATGCATTACAAATTATCATCTTTCTTTTCTCCATTCAAATAATCAGTATCAGGAACAAAATATCTTGTTTACTTCTGGGTAATGAGATTATAAACAATCTGCACTGAAACATGAAAACACAGCCGGGCATGGTGGCGCATGATTGTAATCCCAGCATTCGGGAGGCTGAGACCGGAGGATCGGGGTTCATGCCCAGCCTGAGCTACTTAGTGAGGCACTCCGAAAACTTAGTGAGACCCGGTTTCAAAATAAAAGAATAAAAAATAGGGCTGGGGGTATAGCTCAGATATAGAATGCCCCTGAGTTCAATCCCCAGTACTGACAAAAAAAAAAAAAAGAAACATGAAAACACAATTTTACCCAACACACTGATTGTTGTGTAAAGAGTCAAACATATGCAAACATTAGGGATTATTTACATAGAAGTATTCCTATTAGGTTTAAAACTTGTTTATTTCTCTAAAAACTTGTTTAGGTAACTGAGGCTGACAAGTTGTTGAGTCAGATGAGGAATTTAAAACTAAAATGTTAGGAATCACTGTTTTCCTCTGCCTCCTAAAGTCATGAATAACCAAAACCCTTGAATACCATAGTGCAGGTTAATAGGATAACTTGGATGCAAAAGTTGCTTAAAGGAAGGTACCTTTAATTTGAAAAATATTAACAACTGTAGTTTCTAATTTATTTTTACCACATTTATGAGAGAAGAATAAAAATAAATCACACACTTTAAAATGTAGCTTCAAGCTGGGGGTGGTGGCACATGCCTACAATCCCAATACTTGAAAGACTGAGACAGGAGGATCACAGGTTTGAGGCCAGCTTCCACAACTTAGTGAGGACCTCAACAACTTAGCAAGACCTTGTTTCAAAATAAAAAATAAAATAAAATAGGGATGGGGTATAGCTCAGAGGTAGAAAGCCTTTGGGTTTGATCCTCAGTTACACACACACAACACACACACACACACACAGATTTCAAAATTCTAGTTGATAAATATTGTGTTTTAAACAAGGTTAACTCTGATTAAAAGTAACAACAACAACACACCATACCTGTATATGTCATGCTTGACACTGGCCCTTGATTTCTGCCCAGGTTCATAGTTTTCAGGTGGCATATAGATAATTGTCCCTCCTTCTGGTGAAGATTTGCTACTTCGTGATTGTGAGAGAGACATCATACGCCATTTTGATAAACCAAAATCTGCAATCTGTGAGAACCAAGAATAAGTAGCTGAAATTCAAAACTTTCCCTTCAAGTAGTTCAAGAATTGACAGACTGTGTTTGAACACTGTATTTAGCTACCACAACAGAGAAATGTTATATCTTTGCTATTATTTTATTTCTATATATTCCACCAGTTTCTTATCAAATTCCATAGTGCTGTGCCCAGTAATTCTGAAAGAAGTATATACTGACTTTAGACTTAGTATAAATCACAATTTTTTCTTTTTATTAATTTTCTATTGATGCATCATAATTACAGGTTACAGTGGGATTCGTAGTGATACATTCATATATTTACATAGCATTATTTGTTCTGTTTCCATTCCCAAACCTCCCTTTCTCTTCTCTTCTCTCCTCTAGTCTTCTACTGCTCTATTGGTTTTTCTCCTTTTTCTTGAAATCCCTTTTCTCTCCTATTTTCTCTCTGGCTTCCACATATGAGAAAAGACAGATGGCCCTTGATATTCTTAGTGTGGCTGATCTCAGCATGATGTTCTCTAGTTTCATTCATTTATTTTTCTGAAAATCACATGATTTTGTTCTTCATGGCAGAATAAAACTCTCTTGTTTATGTATGCCACATTTTCTTTATCTATTCATCTGTTGACAGATACCTGGTTTTGTTTCATAACTTGGCTATGAAACAAGAACCAAGAGTAAGTTATTGGTTATTGTGAATTGTGCTGTTATAAACATGGGCATGCATGTATCACTGTAGGCTTCTGATTTTAATTCTTTTGGAAAGATACTGGGTCATATGCTGGTTCCATTCTTAGTCTTTTGGGAAATCTCCATACAGACTATATAATTTACAATCCCACCAACAATGTATAAATGTTCTCTTTTCCCCATAACCTCGACAGCACGTACAACATCACAGATTTTTAAAAGGACCCTGGTATAGTGGCACACACCTGTAATCCCAGTATTTGGGGGGCTGAGACAATAAGATCAAAGGTTCGAGGCCAGTGTGTAGTAAAAAATAAACAAATAAGAAAGACTGGGGGTGTAGCTCAGTGGTTCAATCCCCAGTACCAAAAAAAAAAACAATCCCCCCCCCAAAAAAAATCCCAAAACCAAACCAAAACAAAATGAAATGATACAAAACAAAACCCATACATTTCTTAAAGGAAACTAACGGCTTCTGCCTTATCTTCTGAATGAGTGTATACACTGAACACTCTACTTTTATGACACATAGTTTTATATAGCATTTGCTATCCAAATTCACCTACATCTCAACTGTCACAGGGCATTGTTTAAAACTCAGGTTTATATGTTTTTATACATAAAATCCTAAAAGTCCTTAAGTTTTGCAATAAGTTCAATTCCAGTAACAGCAATGGCCATCATTATTATTTTGCACTACAAGAAATGTCAGATTTGGTGGTGATAGTAAAGCTAGCCTATACATACAAGGATAGAGAGGAATTGGGTGGGTGGTAAGAGAAAGCCACTCTGTAAATGAGGGTGAAGTAGGTAAAGGATGAGTCATAAGGATATTTGGGAAAAGCCAAGGTCTTTCATAGTATGCTTATGGACAAATGGAGACATATGGGACATTTAATAGTATTTTTAGAAGTATTTCAAATAAACCAAATAGTTGTTTTCTAAAAATTCTGATTAACAAAAGGATTGATATTGCTATGAAAGAAGATTTTTAGGGCCATATCATGCAGTTCCAATCTGAGCTCTGCACTGCTTAATATTTAATCGTAACTCGAAAATACAAAGGTATAGCTAATTAAATTTGAGGATAACACAAAACTGAGAGAGAAATATAAAACCCCTGGACCATACAAGTAACATTTAAAAATAAAAAAGTCTAAGAGGCTGTAGCAATCACTTCAATCTAGCAAGACTAAATCTGATGATTTGCAAAAAATATTCTGTAAAGTACATGCCAAGGAGAGGTGGCTTAAGCAATGATACATGGGGGGAGGGGGGAAGAATTCCTCAGGACTTTTTTGACTCCCAACTTGGATACTGTGATGTGACCACCCTGAAAAGCTGATTAATTATTAGGTATTTAGTACCAGAGATAACACACTTTCATTCAATTCTACATTGACCAAAACACATCAAGAGTATTTGTTCAGTTCTAAGGATCAACATTTGAGATTCAGACAAACAGATGTATCAAGATAGTACTAGGTATCAAAAGTCACAGAAGAAGGAAGTTGTCAGAAGGAACTACAGGTTTAACAGGAAGAAGGACAAACATGCAAGTGCATGGGAGGGGTGAAGGGGTCATAGCTGCCTTAAGTACTGGAAAGGCTGTTGTGTGGAAGCAGATTGGATTTTTCTGTTCATCATCAAAAGGTGAAGTAGGATTAAAGGGTAAAAGCAACAGGTAAGGAACTCTGACTGACCAGGTAAGTCAATGTTGTAGTTACTAAAGTAAGGATGTGAAGACTTCCCTGTCACAGGATAACTGCCTTGGGAAGCAGGGACGATCATAAGGAATCAGAGTACTAGGTGACCACTGAACTATTTCTACTTGATGGTCCTATGATTGACATGATAGATTCATCCATCCATCTATCTCTCTCTCTCTCTCTCTCTCTCTCTCTCTCTCTCTCTCTCTCTCTCTCTCTCTCTCTCTCTCTCTCTCTCTCTCTCTCTCTCTCTCTCTTCTTTTAAAGTATTACTGAGGCAGGAGCTTGCTTCGCTCTCCCTTCCCCTATGATTTTATTCTAGAGAAAGGAAGTGTCTTCAAGAAAAAAATATGTTTTTTAAAAAATTTTCCCATACTTTTGTATTAACTATTCTATCATTTCAACTTCTCTGTTATTTATTTGAACATTATTGCTATTTGTAATACTCTTCTGATTACATTATTGAAAGAAGCATAGAAAAATAATATGTCAAAATAAAGTTCATTGCTTTACTCAGAATAAAGTCCATTGCTTTACTCAGCAACTACTTTTTAATCTGCTGTTATTAGAGATAGGGTAACTGAAGTCACTACTACATCTGGTATTTTTAGCACCGAAGCCTTGCACTTTGTACAAAAGTAAAATCAAAGCTGGGTGCAGAGGCACACACCTATAATCCCAGTACTTGGGAGGCTGAGACAAGAGGATTGCAGGTTTGAGGCCAGTCTCAGCAACTTAGTGAAACCCTCAGTAATTTAGTGAGACTCTGTTTCCAAATTTAAAAAAAACAAAAAGGACTAGAGATGTAGCTAGAAGGTCTAATGCCCCTTAGGTTCAATCCCCAATGTCAAATAAGTAAATAAAGTAAAAAAGAGACCGTAGATTTCAATGTAAAATATAAAACTTTAAAACCCATAGAATATAATAAAGAAGAAAATCATCAGTACTTAGAGCTTAGTGCTGAATGCTTTAGAAATGACAGCAAAAGCATGACACATAAAGGGGAAAAGTGATAAATCAGGCTTCATCAAAATTTCAACATTTGCTCTATGAAAGGCTCTGTTAAAAAAATGACAAGACAAACTATGGGTTGGGAGGAAATATTTGAAAACTGCTTATTTGATGAAAGACTCACATCTAGAATGAATGTAGAACTTTCAAAACTGAAGGGTACAAACCAGAAAACCCAATGAGGGAATGGGCTTAAGACAGGAAGAGACATTTCACTGAAGAGGCTACATGGGTGTCAAATAAGCACATGAAAAGGTGCTCTACATCATTAGCTATTTGGAAAATGCAGGTTTTTAAATTTTTTTTTTTTTTTTTACGATACTGGGGATTGAACCCAGAGGCATTCTGCTTCAGAGCTACACCCCCAGTCCAATTTTATTTCTTATTTGGAAACAGGGTCTCGCTAAGTTAATGAGAGTCTCACTTCTTGCTGAGGCTGTCCTCAAATCTGTGATCCTCCTGTCTCAGCCTCCTAAGTACTGGGATTAGAAGTGTGAGCCACCTTGCCAGGCTGGACAATGGGAGGAAGTGAGTATGATTATAAAGGGGTGGCTTGAGAAATGCCTTTGTGGTGATGGAATAGGGTTGCACCTTGATTCTATGATGGTTACGCAAACATACACATGTGATAATGTGACACAGAACCTCATACACACACTGTACCAATTCCTGTCAAGTTCTTGGTCTATCACTATAACACTACAATTACATGTTATGCAACATTAGGGAAACTGGGTGACAGGTAGGAATCCCTATGTATTATCTTTGCAACTTCTGATGAATCCGTAATATTTGCAAAATAGAAAGTAAAAAAGTAAAGAAATTCTTGACAATGTCAATTAAGAAACATAATGACTTCATATTTTGTGCCATAATTCTATCTATCTCTGATGTTTAGGAACAACTAAGCCACTACAGCAGGAAGAAGGGAGACTGAATATAGGAATTAGGGGATATGGAAAAGCGAAAGATATTAAATTGGTTAGGTAGAATAAAAAACTAAGAAAATAACCTTTAAAAACTATTAAGTACAAAGATACAGATACACTTTTAAAATATATAATTACCTTCACATGAAATTCATTATCCAACAAGATATTTTGAGTCTTCAAGTCATGATGAAGTAGAGGCGGATTCATATTGTGCAGGTAATTTACGCCAAGGGCAATTTCATGCAGGATGCGAAATCTTAACGGCCAAGGAACATCAGGATATTCAATTTTCTTTATATATATGAAAAGAAACCAAATGAAAGTTAGTGTCCAAGCTTTACTGCATTTCATACTCAGAAAATGAAATCTTCCATGAGGAAATACAATGTAAACTATGATTAAGATATGCTCAGCAGGGCATAGTGGCCCATGCCTGTAATCCCAGTACTGGGGAGGCTGAGACGGGAGGACTGCAGGTTCAAAACCAGCCTCAGCAACTCTGTGAGGCTGTCAGCAACTTAGTGAGAACTTGTTTCAAAATAAAAAATAAAATAAGGCTGAGGGTGTAGCATGGAGGTAGAATGCCCCAGGGTTCAATCCCCAGTACCACAAAACAAAACAAAACAACAAACAAAAAATTGCTAATTTTTATACCATAGTAGCAATTTCATCCTGTTTAACATTCTTATTTTCCTTGATTTTTAGAAAAAACAATGATAACTTTTTAGTATTAATATTTCCTTTTAATATACATTGGTCATGCAATCACCAATCACATGGTATTGATTCTTTTTTCTTCAACTGACACAGCTCTCAATTATTTTACATCTGTTTATAATCAGATCCCCATGCCTATATCCATATTCAATGCTCTGTTCTATAGCTTACTCAAGTAAATTGTACATTTGTGTACACACACAGAAAATTACACACAATTTGTTTCTGATATATACCAAATCAACTGAATCAAAATTTACATTTTAATTTTTCTATTAATATAAACCTTTTATTATAATAATCTCAGCCAGACATGGTGATGGTGGAGCATGTGTGTAATCCTAGTACTTGAGAGGCTGAGACAGGAGGATCACAGGTTGGAGACCAGCCTCAGTGACAAAGACTCTTAGCAACCTATTGAGATACTGTTTGAAAATATAAAAAAATATATAAAAAAGGTTGGGAGTGTAGCTCAGAAGTAGAGTGCCCCTGGGTTCAATCTTGAGTACCAAAAAAAAAAAAATCTGCACCAATTATATTTATTTGGATAATAAGCATTAATATCTTATTCTTTCAATCATAAAATTTATATCTCCCCTTGAAAAATTAACTTTTTGTTTGTTTGTTTGTTTTTGCAGTACTGGGGATTGAACTCAGGGGCATTATACCTCTGAGCTATACCCCCAGCCCTATTTTATATTCTTTATTTTGAAACAGGGTCTCACGAAGTTGCAGAGGGCCTTACTAGGTAGCTGAGGCTGGCAGCGAACCCGGATCCTCCGGTCTCAGCCTCCCAAGTACTGGGATTATAAGCATGCACCACCAAGTTTTCTTTTATGAAGGAGACAAGTACCATTTTTGTTTCTAAACTTATATAATAGACACATTTAGCATATAATATGTCATATTTCCTGGTACTTACAGCTGATAACCATCTGAGCTTCCTTAAATGTTTTCTGAACTTACAAGTTAGTGTAGCTCCCAGGTGAATGGACATACTCAGAAAAGTTAGACAATTTAGGAAGATTGACAGTGAATCATTAGGCACCATAATCCTGGGCACATTTTCCTAAATGCTATGAAAAAAATCCGTTTCTACTGAAAGCTCAAAAGTGCTCCTGAGAATTCTTTCTGCAAATAGGTCTGCTTACAATTCAGTGATAATCTGGTAGGGAAAATAGCTCAAAATATTTTAGATGACTTACAGTGGATTTGCATTTTTTTCTTCAATGATATTTTGTGAGGTTGGGGAGGGTACATCAAGAAAAATCCTACCTTAAATAATATGATTCACGAAACCAAAAGACATGTAAAACACTCATGCACAATGCTATTTCCTCTGGTATTTACATAGCCCTTTCCCCAGGAGTAACTGAAACTTTTAATCTGTAAAAAGGCAACTCTTTCTGAACACTATTCAGTTTAAAGCAGTAACCAGGCCCCTCTTTACAGCATAGTGTTATGCTTAGGCTCTTGATCATGGAGCCAGGGGTGCAGGGTTCTCAACTCTAAATTTGTGCTTCTTTGTAGGAGTTAGCAGTACCCATGAGAGAGGTTACAGAATTTCCACTGGGCTCCAAATTTGTGTGCCAGAGTATGTATAGGTGTGTGGAAAGGAAATATTAGAATTTCTACTGATATTAATTTCTCAAAAAAAAAAGAAATTTTGCTTTATTGATATTTGTATCTTAATTGCTGTGGTGGTCACACAAACCTTACAGACTGACACCAGTCACTTCACTCCATCTTTGTTTCAGATGGTCACAAGTCATGAGTAGAATGTCATATATTCTGAAACAGAGGAAGTTACTCCATGAGTGACTGGCAATGGCTCCCATTTTCCCTTGGCTGCTTATAGAGCACTGCAATGTGTCATAATTTAGGAGTGCCAATAATTGGATTGTATAGGTTATATTACTCACTTTTACCTAAATCAACCCTCATAAAATGGAACAAGTAGTTTAACAAGATTTCTCAAGAGAAATTGCAGATTACAGACAATTATAATGTAAGCTCAAGCAAACAGTAATAATTGAATACATGCATTTTTGGAATAAGGACTCCCCCAAATTAGGTTACTGATAGAATTTACAATCAAAGCCAGAAGAACTCATACCTTGAGTGAAAAGTTAAGTGGCTCTCACTGCTGTCTCTTATTGAAAAAGTTAACATGTCTAGCATTCAGAGATCTGAGTTATTTGTTATTTGGTCTGTTAATTCAGAAGCTTATGCACTGGTATTAGTTACAATTAATTTGAATCCTAAATTCCTTAATATCAAATAAGGTTTAAGAGTGGGTTCCATAGTGTGCAGAGCTTATCTTTTCTTTCTCAATCCTGTGTGGGTGTGTATAGATGTATAAGGATACTGGAATTCAGTATAAATGTCAGGAACAGTAACCTATGCAAAATAACATAGGACTCTTTGAATACAAGGCCTTAGTCCATGATATTTTTTTAACAATACAAAGGCACAAAAGGTGAAACTTTATCAGTGCAACTGTCTTATTTTTCCTTATTTTGATTCTTTAATATATCTTCGAATAACCTCAAAAAATGTAAAGCCAAAGTATAATGTAGTCTGAATAGCAGAAATGGTAATTAATAGAAATGCACAGTACTTACCCTATGTAGGAGTTCATTTAAGGATCCATTTGGCATATATTCAGTTACGATTCCCAGAAATTCGGGCTCATTGCAAATTCCCAAAATTGGAAGAATGTAACTAAATCTAGCTTTGTGCAAAATTTCAGCTTCCCTTAACACATCATTTCTTTCACTAAAAGAAAAAAAAAAAAAAGAAAAGGAAAGAAAGCATGATTAGTTCAGGTAATGGAAAACATACAATTACCACGCCGACACAATTAATTAAGCTTGTTTGGTTTTTTTTTTTTTTTTTTCATTAAGTAGTTGTGTGACCTCATCTAAATTATTGTAACTTCTCTGTCCATTAATTTCATCATATTTAAAACAGAGAAAATACCTACCCTATATATTCCACGGTCTGTTTAGAGACCAAAATAGCTTCTATAAGTCACTGACAGGTAAAAGTGCTATACACAGGTTATTATTATTGTACTTTTTTCCTAGGAGAGGGAAAGAACACAGTGTTAGAGTTAAGTTCATAAATCCTATCTATATTAGAATGATTGGTGCTTGAGCTAATGAAATTACTGTGTATTAAAATCAATAGATTCAATTAGAATATATTAAAATTTTGGGCTGCATGCCATGCAAAA
>PVLC010041262.1:0-13457 GCA_004027655.1 Graphiurus murinus | reverse complement strand
GGTACTGGGGATTGAACTCAGGGGCATTCTACCTCCGAGCTACACCCCCAGCCCTATTTTTTATTCTTTATTTTGAAACCGAGTCTCACTAAGTTGCGGAGTGCCTCACTAGGTAGCTGAGGCTGGTCTCGAACCCGGATCCTCTGGTCTCAGCCTCCCGAATGCTGGGATTACAAGCGTGCGCCACCACGCCCGGCCCAGAGTCTTTTAATTTATGTTCAATAAGCTACCACTCTGCCCCAGCTCCACTCTCTAACTTGAACCTACGTAACCACAGTGATCCCCCCCCCCCCAACACACACTCCCCTCACTCAGCCCATGTATATGTGGATGGCTTCCAGGCCTTTCTTCCTGGCTTTGCCATCTTTACTTGGACATCTAATAGAAGTGCAAACCTAACATATGCCCCGAACACAACTCCTGATTCTAACCCACCTGCTTGCCCAGTCTCCCCGGCCTCAGTACAGGCACCAGCATCCCTCCCACTGCTCTAACTTACAGTCATGCTGGATTCTCCCCTTTTCTCACCGTCTACAATCAGCCTACCTGCAAGTAGAGCTAGTTCTCTTTCCTTCCCCACCTTCACCCTGGCAATAATGTCTAACTAGACTCTGGGCCTCAACTCTGTATCACACTCTCCAGTATATTCTTGACATGTCACAGTGAGCAGCAGAGATAACACTTAAAACTACAAACCAAATCACTTCACTAAGAGTGATTTAAAGGTACCCTTAAAAACAAATTCAGCTGCGAATGACGATATATACCTATAATCCCAGTACTTGGGAGGCTGAGACAGGAGAATCACAGGTTTGAGGACAGCCTCAGCAATTTAGTGAGGTTCTCCACAACTTAGTGAGACCCTGTTTCAAAATAAAATAATAAAATAGGGCTAGGGAGCCGGGCGTAGTGGTACATGCTTGTAATCCCAGCATTTGGGAGTCTGAGACGGGAGGATCCGGGTTCTCGGCCAGCCTCAGCTGCTTAGTGAGGCCCTCCGAAACTTAGTGAGACCCTGTTTCAAAATAAAGAATAAAAAAATTAGGGCTGGGGCTGTAGCTTGGAGGTAGAATGAATGCCCCCAGGTTCCATCCCCTGTACCGCAAAAAAAAAAAAAAAAAAAATAGGGCTAGGGGTGTAGCTCAGAAGTAGAATGCCCCTTGGCTCCATCCCCAGCATCACACACACATGCAACACACAGCCAAGGGTGTAGCTCAGAATGAGAATGCCCAGTACTAAACAAACAACATCCAAACACTACAGGTGTTTCTTAAAACAAAAAAGCCCCACAGAATTATCTTATGGTCCAGCAGTTCCACTTCTGAGTATATATCTCAAAGAATTCAAATTCAAAGCAGGGGCTCAGATAATTTTACATCCATGTTCTGAGTGGTAGTACTATTCCCCATAGCCAAAAGGCATAAGCACCCCAAATGACTATCAACAGATCAGTGGATAAGCAAAATGTATATACATATATGATAAATTATTCAACCTTAAAAAGGAAGAATATTCTGACAGATGCTCCAACATGCATGAGCCTTGAAGATACACTACGTAAAAGAAGACAGTTACAAAAGGACAAATCCTGTATGAGTCCACCTCTGTGAGGTACCTAGAGTAATCAAATTCCTATCAGTGGAAAGTAGAATGGTGGTGCAGGGCTGAGGGGCAGGGAGGACGGAGAGTTGTGGTTTAACAGGTACAGAGTTTCAATATTTGAAGATGAAACAATTCTGGAGATGGACAGTGGTGATGATTGGACAACAATATGAATATATTTAGTGCTAATAAACTGTGCATTAAAAATGGTGAAGATGGTGAATTTTGTTATATATACTTTACTATACACATATGAAAAAGCCAAACCCTGCTGGTCACTTACGAAGGTCTTGTGTTTCAGTCTAGTTCACCCCTTCTCCGTGTGTGTGTGTGTGTGTGTGTGTGTGTGTTTTACTGGGAATAGAGCCAGGGGCATTCTACCACTGAGCTACACCCCCAATCCTATTTTTAAAAAATATTATTTGTAAACAGGGTCTCCCTAAATTGCCCAGGCTGGCAGCCTCCCAAGTACAAGGATTACAGGCATGTGCTACTACACCTGGCTCTCATCTTTCTTTTTAATTTAATTTTTTTGCAATGCTGTGGATTGAACCTGGGGTCTCTCGCACACTGGGCAAGTGCTCTGCCACTGAACTACAGCCCCGGCCCCCACTCACCTCTCTAAACTCACTTCACCTGGGTTCTCTACTTTCTTGCTCACCTGCTTTCCACCACGCTGGCTTTTTCCTCCCATCAACAGGCCAAGTTTATGGCCTTTGCACTGGCTGTGCCCTTCGTAGGCGTTAGTTACAGAGATGACAATGGGGATGGAAAATCTTTTTATGGGGAAGAGTAAGAAAATATTGAAGTGGAAACTTTCTCAGAAAATCCAGACTATAGGGTTCATATGGAGAAATCTTAGAGGTAATAAAGCAACTTTACCTATTGAAACAGACACTGGAAGTTGTAATTCAACTAGTTAGAGCCTTTGAACTATTCCTACTTTTATTACTGATAGCTCTTAGGAGCTCGGGAAGTCAGGGATGGAACTGCCAGTCACTTTGGTTCTGACAGCAGATGGCTTTACACAGTGCACTGGCTGCCTGCCCCTTGTCTCCTGTCCTGACCCTGTGGATCTCTCCACTTTCCCTTTCTACAGCACCCCCCCCCACCCGCACCCCTCACTCCTGTTCTCTCCCTGAGGAACTTGCGCACTAAGGAGTCTTTTCATTTCTCCACTCTTTCTGGGTCCTAGGTTCATGTCCAATTCTGTCACACAGCCAGCAAATCCCCACAGGAGGGAGGCCTAGGTTATCTCCTCCTCAGCCTCCCCCAGGGGCAGGACTTTGGACACGGAGGGCCCTGTTTGGGGTACAGTAGGTTAAGGGGCTTGGGAGCTAGTGTGCAGAAGCTGGTAGTGTGTGTCAAACCAGGAGCGCACCCTGCCCGCTGAGCCGGCCACTCAGGAGCGAAGGCTGTGCCTGGTTCAAAGAAAAAGTCCCCCAGCCTGGCACTGGGTCTCCTCCCTGCCGGTATCAAATGCCCATGCGCTCATGGTCATAGGGTCCTGCTGCCGGGCACTCGGCTAGGAAGGCAGAGAGCAGGGACATTGTATTTCAGCAGAGACACAGCCCTTGTTTGTGTGTGTGTAATACGAGCCAGTTAATCTGATCAAGTGGTCAAAAGTATAGGAAATCTTATCCCGCTATGGATTGCAGAGATTTCTGGTCATGGATCTGAGGGCTTTTTCCTTTTCCGACTTTATTGAACGGTGCTTAACGTATCCTGAAAGTCTTCAAGGTAGGTGTTTTTTTTTTTTTTTTTAGGTACTGTGGATTGAACCCAGGGGTATTCTACCACTGAGCTACATTCCCAGCACTTTTCATTTTATTTTTGTGGTACTGAGATTGAACTTACAGGTATTTTAACTCTGAGCTACACCCCCAGCCCTATTTTATTTTATTTTGAAACAGGGTCTCACTAAGTTGCTGAGACGGGTCTTGAACCTGTGATCCTCCTGTCTCAGCCTCCCAGTACTGGGATTACAGGCGTGTGTCACCCCATGCCTAGGTTTATATTGTTCCCTTCCTTCCTTCCCCTCTTTTTTTTTTTTGTGATACTGGAAATAAAACCTAGGGCCTAGTACATGCTAGGCAAGCACTGTACCACTGAGCCACACCCCAGCCCTTATATAGTTGTTGCAAAATGTGGGTGTTGTATATTGCTGTGAGCAATGGTGCCCCCCTGTTTTAGGGGAAGGAGGATAGCTTTTTAACAAATTCACAAAGCAGGCCAGCATCCAGAAAAATAAGGACCGGGTTAGGTTTCTCAGGCAGGTGATTTAGGGATGCTGGCCTTGGCCTTGGCCTTAAGAGACAGTCTAGAGCAACAAGATGGACACAGCCAGAGAGAGCATGCACACGTGTCTGGTGGCTGCCCGTACTTTGGAGGGGTGACTGGGGCTACTGCAAATTCTACCCTGTGAGGTAGAGGCTGCTCTGCCCTTTCAATGCTGTCTGTGCCAGCCTGGCATTATGACACTTGTCTAGCTTGGTCAGAGGAGTTGCCTAACTGGGCACTTGTACCTCATGGACCCCTAGAGTTGTGTGTGAATTCCTGCTGCTTGTGGTTCAGGGGAAGACGCTACTGAGGGCTGGGCAGCAGGGTCAGGAAAGAGCCCAGTTGGTGAAGAAGGCAGCTGATACACTGGCTTCCACTCCATCCAGCCACTCCACTTTGCTACTAAGATCCCTGGATGCCACTCCCAAGCCTTTCCCACCTCTGCCAAACTTTTAGCCCCTCCCCCTTCCAGAAGTTTAATCTATACAGTCCTGGTCCACCAGACTTTAACCACATCCCTGATATTTTCCTTTGCTTTGTAAGTGCTGCCAAGTGTCTGTCTTCCCTCGGCAGATGTGAACTTCCTAAAGAAGTGGGCCCAATGGTGCGGTGCTCACGCTCAGCCCCTCCTTCCCCTGCTCTCGTCCTCCTTCACCATCGCCTCTGAGCCAGAGGGCAGGGGAGGCTGGGGAAGGCGAGGAAAGGCAGCGGCTCTGCTAGAGTGGCCCGGGACATCCCCTGGCAAGTGTGGAGTCGGGCCTGGGAGCCCCTGATGCCATGTGCCACCTGGGGGAGGGCCTGGCTCCTGGACAGTCCCATTCTGCCTATGCATCAGTGCCGCAGCTCCCTTCCTAGCTCTGGCCCTGTCATCCCACCCCCAGGTGGCTCTCAGAACTTGCTCTCTGGCCTCTGGGTTGTTTGCTTCTCTTCCTGCCAATTGCCCACTTCCAAAGCACTGTCCTCCTGAAACAAAGGCACTCTCCAGCTTAAACAGCTTCAATCCCTCCTCATCTCTTTCTAACCAAATACATTCAGCCTGGCATGAGTATCCAGTCAGCATCTTTTTGGTCTTGTTTCCTGCCACAAATCTAAGCTTCGGTCATACCAAATCTCCTAACAAACACATGGCTTATGCCATCCTCTCTTCCAGGAATCCATTTTTCTCTCCCTAGACATTCTTTTTTTTTTTTTTTTTTTTTTTTTTTTTTTGTGGTGTTAGGGATCAAACCCAGAACCTCATACATGCTAGGCAAGCGCTCTACCACAGAGCTACATTCCCCAGCCCCAGGACACTCATTCTTTAAGGTCCAGCTCCAATCTGGCCTCTGCTGTAGACCAACCCCAGTCATGCCAGGCAGAAATAATACCTCCTGGCTACATATTCCCATGACATGCTGTTCCCATACAACAAAATCAAACTAGTGCTTGTGGAACTCTTATTCCATGCCAGTTATTCTGTGGCACGTGAAATATTTATCATCCATCTCAGATCCCCTGCCTACTATGTGAAGGAGTCAATTGTCCTCACTTTTAGCAAAGAAAACTGAAGTTCAGAGAGACTAAGCGCTTGCCCAAGGTTATACAACTGAGGCAGAGCTGAGATTTGAGTTCCTGGTGTTGGGCTCAAGGCCATGACCTTTCACATGTGATAGAGGTGTATCTGGTCACACCACCATCTGACCTATAATGTCGTTAGCCTCTTCAAGGCAGGGTCTGTCTCATTTGTCATGGCACCTCCTGTGCTTGGGTCAGTACCAGACACAAAGTACTCACTAATTTTGGTACTGGGGATTGAACCCAGGGACATTCTATCTCTGAGCTACACCCCCAGTCCTATTTTTTATTCTTCATTTTGAAACAGGGTCTCACTAAGTAGCTGAGGCTGGCCTCGCCCGGATCCTCCAGTGTCAGCCTCCCAAGTACTGGGATTACAAGTGTGTGCCACCACCTCACTAATTGTTTACAGAATTGATTGAGGGGTGGAAGTTTGATGAGCAAGCTCACTCACCTATGAATGACTAGAGCAAATAGAGCAAAAAGAGTTTCTGAATAGCTGGGAATGGTGGTGTATGGGAGGCTGAGACAGGAGGATTGCAAGTAATGAGTATCAGCAAGTAATGAGACTTTCTTCAACCTAGTGAAACTGTTTCAAAATAAAAATAAAAATAAAATAGGGCTGGGGGTACAGCTCGAAGGTTGAATGCCTCTGGGTTTAATCCCCAATAAAACACAGACACACACAGAGTTTCTGAGGTTGAGTCTTCAAGAGCAGAAGAGTAGTCTAATAGGCAAGAGCAAGAAACAGGGGACAGCATTTCCCTACTCTCTGTTCTGACCTCGCCCAGCATTTCTTTTTTGCTTATTTATTTATTTTTGTACTGAAAATTGAATCCAGGGGTGTTCTACCTCCAAGCTACACTCCCAGTCCCTTTTTGCTCCTTTTCTTTTTCAGTACTAGGGGTGGAGCCCAGATGCATTCTACTTCCGAGCTACACTCCCAGTCCTATTTTTTATTCTTTATTTTGAAACAGAGTCTCACTAAGTTGCGGAGTGCCTCACTAAATAGCTGAGGCTGGCCTCGAGCCCGGATCCTCCAGTCGCAGCCTCCCAAGTACTGGGATTACAAGCGTACGCCACTGTGCTAGGCTATTTTTTATTTTGAAAGAGATTTCCCTAAGTTGCTGAGGCTAGCCTTGAACCCACTATCTATCCTTCTGTTTCAGCCTCCCAAGTACTGGGATTATAGGCATGCACCACCACACCCAGTTTAAGATTGTTTTATTTTGAAACAGGGTCTTGTTAAATTGCTGAAGGTCTCACTAAGTTGCTGAGGCTGGCCTCAAACTTGTGATCCTCCTATCTCAGTACTGGGTTAACAGGCATGTGCCACCATGCCCTGCTTTCACCCGGCCTTTCTGAATTGGGGTTGGGCTTGGCCCCTCTCAGGGAGTCTTGGAGACCAAAGCTGCAAAGCTCCTGGGCTCTTTAGGTACAGTGTGAATCAAGCCCAGGTTCTGGGAATGTGGTCTGCCTGCCCCTGTCCTCACCTGCCTTCTCCCTGCTCCTGGCTTTTATGATGAGCGTAATGTCAGCCAACAGGCCTGGAGGCAGAGAACCTGCCCTTCTTCCAGAGCTCCCCTGGGGCCTGCCTCTCCTCAGGGCCCTCTGGCCTTACCATCAGTGCTGGCATCATCCACCAGTATGATCTCCTGCAGCAAGATGGCAGGGCTGGTGTGCAGGATGCTATACACCGTCCGCAGCAGCGTGGACCAGGCCTCATTGTGGAACACAATGATGACACTCGTGGAGGGCAGCGGGGGGCAGCGCCGGAACTTCTGGTCAACACACCTGGAAGGAAGAAAGGATGGAAACGGTTCTCCAGTCCCTCTGTTCCTCTGAATTGCTATCCCAACCCCTGTAGTGAACGGGAACAGCTACTCCCTGCCCTTGACTCCCCACCACCCGCTCTGAGCTGCACAGGTCCTAGCCAACTCACTTCAACCTCCATGCTCATCCTGGAGCTGGCTTAGCAGATGTGAGGCTCAGGCTCCCCCACCTTTTCTCCTCTACTCTCTGCTATCAGGTGGGGAATTCCCAGGGCTGTCTTTCCTCTGTAGGAGGATGTGTACTGCATAAAGTGTAATCCAACCCAGAGGTCCTGGAGGGGTAAGTAATAAAGGGCAAATCTGACATCTAAGAAAGTGACTGCAATTTCCATAGTCCAAGTGAGGAAAAGGCTCTTTTACAAGTTATAGTTCCTCTCTAATACATTTCCTCAGTAACTCTGTAATCTGACTCTACTACCACAGTCATTTTCCCGAGACCCTCCTCTATCCTCATCTATTCCAGCAACCATCTTGTGGCCCTTGGCCATGCTGCCACTTAGATACTGAACCTGCAATCTTCCTGTCTTAGCCTCCCAAGTACTGAGATTACAGGCATGTGCCACCATGCCCAGCTTCACACCTTCTCTATCTCCTCTCTGTTGGCCAGGGAGATTGCTCATGGACCCTCCAGAGAGATTCCCCCACTTCTTCCTCTGGCTGAGAATATAAACAGCTTTAAGTAAAGGTTGGAATGAGTTCATGGCCTTGTGGCCTTCACTGGAGGAAGCCAGGTGTGGGATATTCCTCATCATCGGGCTACTGACAGCTCAGCTTCGGAGTCCCAGAGTACCTGGGGCAGGCCTCAGCAAAAGGCAAGGCCACGGAAACCACAACCTAGTATCAGCCCCTCCCAGGCAGCCCTGTGCCAGGTCCTGGTCCTAAGCCCTGAGCTCCTTCTTCCATGTCCTGGCACCTTCTTAACGGTGTTTCACTCTCACAGGTCTCTTGGGCCTCTGGCCTGACCATACTATCTCTAAACTCCAGTCCCTGGGGTCAGGGCAATTGGTCAGTAAAATAAAAGAAGGCTTACAGGAAATCCTTGCCTGTATTCCCAAATCCTTTTCAACTCCGATCCTGGCACATGGCCTGTGGCCACACCCCTACTGGCCAAATCTCTGATAAAGCCCTGGCCTCTCCCCAAAACTCAGAGCTACTTACTCAGGAGGGCGGGTGTCTGGCCCCAGAGCCCTCTGCAGGGAGATCCGGTCACTGGCAAAGGCATTGAAGCAGTGCTTCTTGTAGCCTTCTTCCTTTTCCAGGGTCTCCTGGGGAGTCCACTTGCTCTTGCGAAATGCTTTCCCATCTGCCCCAGGGCCATTGGGGTCCTGTGGTGGCCGTTCCCAGAAGGGCTTCAGTTCTGCTGGGGTATAGAACCCGGGGAGGCAGGACTGGTTTATGGAGACCAGGGCCTGCTGGGGCTCTGGGGCCCTGATCTGGAGTTTGGGCATTGAGTCTCTAAGGTTGTTCACGGCCCCTATCATGAGGTCCAGGACATGATCCTTCTGGTTCACCAGGGACTTCAGCCATGGCTTCTCTGTGGCCTGTTCCCTGCTGCTTATGTCCCTTTGTTGGATGAAGAGGAAGAGCATGAAGGCGCTGCCCACCATGGCCAGGCGCAGGGCTATGTGTCGTCTGCGGAGGAGCTTCATCCTCCACAACAGTGGGGACCCCAGCAGGGTCAGCTCCGGGGTCAGCGACGAGTCCTGGGCCTGATCCTGGAAATAGCTCTATATGAAGTCGTGGCCACACCTTGGGGCCTCAGCCTGAGAAGGGAAGAGATAAGAGAGAAATGAGGCAAGACGGGAGTGGGGAGGGAGTCGGGGTTTGAGGCCGAGCTGTTCTGAATGGTGGGATCACCTTCACACTATGATGCTCTGCTGCTGAAGCTCCTTCATCTGTAAATGGAGGAAACCAAATTGTTTCTTTCCTGTCCTAAGATTCTAGCATTCCAAGATTTAGTGTAACAGAAACACCAACACTCTACATGGAGAGATAAATCCACATTACCACTTTGGAAAACAACTTGGCACTAACAAGTAAATTTTAAAATGAACACACCCTATGAAGCAGCAATTCCATTCCTACTTTTATATCCCAGATAAACTCTGGTGCACACAAACCAGGAGGCATGAACAGGAATGTTTATAGCAGCATTGAAATTGCAAAAACCCATCATAACTTACAAATAATATCAACAGTAGAATGAATAAAGAGTGGAATATTCATACCATGGAGTTCTCTACAGCAATGACAAAGAATGAACCCTTCTCCATGCAACAACGTGGATGTAACATTGGGTGATAAAGCAAGCTGCAGAAAGATACATACTGCAGCTGGGGGTGTGGCTCAGTGCTAGAGCACTTCCTGGCATGCAGGAGGCCCCAGCAAAACACACACACACACACACACACACACACACACACACACACACACGCACGGAAAAAGGAAAGATATGATTCCATTTATAGAAAATGTGAGTTGGCACAGTGGTACACACCTGCAATCCCAGTACTTAGGAGGTTAGAGACAAGAGGATTGAGGGTTTGAGGCTAGTATAGGTTTGAGGTAACTTAGGGAGACCCTGGTTGTGTGTGTGTGTATGGGGGGGGTACTGGGGATTGAACCCAGGGGCATTCTACCTCTAAGCTACACCCCAGCCCTATTTTTTATTCTTTACTTTGAAACAGGGTCTCACTAAGTAGCTGAGGCTGGCTGAGAACCTGGGATCCTCCTGTCTCAACCTCCCAAGTACTAGAATTATAAGCGTGCACCACCACGCCCGGCAGGAGACCCTGTTAAAAAAAAATTAAATAGAGCTGGGTAAAATGCCCCTGGGTTCTATCTTCAATACCTCCAAAACCAAAACAAAGAAAGAAAGAAAGAAAAAAATTGAAAACATGCTAAAGCTATACAAAATGTTGTTTATGAATACAAATATGTGATAAAGCTATAAAGAAACTAAAGGAACAGTAAAAACCAGTTTCTGAAGAGGGAGAAAAAGGTATGGGAGTAAAGATGAGCAATAGGGGACTTAGAAGTAATATGAGTTTTTTTCTGCAACTAGATGGTGGCTACAGGTGGTAATGTTGTTTTTTTATTTATTATTATTACTTTTTGGTCCTGGGGATTGAACTCAGGTGATTTTACCTCTGAGCTACATCCCCAGCCCTATTTTTAGTCTTTATTTTGAAACAGGGTCTCACTAAGTTGCAGAGGGCCTCACTTAGTAGCTGAGGCTGACCGCAAACCCGGATCCTCCAGTCTTAGCCTCCTAAGTACTCCCGGCTCGGTAATGTTATTCTTTATACCCTACACACGTTTTGTAAATACAATTGACCTTTGAACAATGCAGAGTTACAGGTGTCAACCTCCTGCACAGTTGAGTATAACTTTTGACTCCCTTCAAATTGAATTAATAGCCTGCTATTAACTGAAAGCCTTACCAATCACATAAGAAGTAAATTGATACATATTTGGCATATGTATTACATAGGATGAAAAATACTCACAATCCATGAGAGACTCAATTCCTTTTCCCAAGGGATTTTTACTGTGGTATTCAATTTTCTGGAAAGATGAGCTGCTCACACTGAGATAATTAGTGTCACAGGGTGTTTTAAGTGGATACTCACAACATTTGAGCCCACCACAATAGCAACAGAAGGTGACTACAAAATTACTACAGTGGTGTAATATGTACTACAATTAATTTTATGCATTTATGATTTATTTTGTTTCTTGGTGCTGATGATTGAACCCAGGGCCTTATGCTTGCTATGCACATATTTAACCAATGAGCTATACTCCCAGCTGCCAGTTATGATTTAATATTGCATCTTTACATTTGTTACATTTCAACCTCAAGTGGTATGGTTTGTGCTTGCAAGCATAAGTTCTGATAAATTTTAACCTTTTATAATAGGTGTGTGTATTATACACCATGACCAACTCGGGCTCATTCCAGGGATGCAAGGCTGGTTCAACATTTGAAAAACAATCCATGTAATTCACCACATAAACAGAATCAAAGACAAAAATCACATGATCATTTCAACTGATGCTGAAAAAGCATTGGACAAGATCCAACACCCATTCATGCTAAAAGCACTGCAGAGAATTGGAATAGAAGGAACATACCTCAACATCATAAAGGCAATATACAATAGGCCCATAGCCAACATCATATTAAATGGGGGGAAACTGCAAGAGTTCCCACTAAAAACAAGAACAAGGATGTCCATTATCACCACTTCTGTTCAATATAGTACTTGAGACTCTAGCCAGAGCAATAAGGCAAGAGAAGGAAATCAAAGGTGTAAAAATAGGAAAAGAAGAACTAAAACTATCCCTTTTTGCAGATGACATGATACTATATTTAGAAGACCCAACAAAGGCAACCAAAAAACTTATAGAACTGATCAACAAATTCAGCAAAGTGTCTGGATACAAAATCAATTTTAAAAATCATAAGCTTTCCTATACGCCAACCATAAATCCACTGAAAAAGAAATCCAGAAAACAATTCCACTCACAATAGCACCCCGAAAAATAAAAAACTTAGAGATAAACCTAACCAAGGAGGTAAAAGACCTCTAAAAGGAAAACTATAAAAAGTTGAAAAAAGAAATCGATGACAACCTTAGAAGATGGAAAAATCTTCCATGCTCTTGGATAGGCAGAATAAATAACATCAAAATGGCCATCCTCCAAAAAGTGATCTACAGATTCAATGCAATACCCATGAAATTACCAAAGTCACTCCTCGCAGACATAGAAAAATCAGTCCTTAAATTCATTTGGAACAACAAAAAGCCCAGGATAGCCAAAGTAGTTCTTACTAACAAGAACCATGCAGGAGGCATCACAATACCTGACTTCAAACTCTATTACAAAGCCACAGTAATAAAAACAGCATGGTATTGGCACAAAAGCAGACACATAGACCAATGGAGCGGAATAGAAGATTCAGAAACAGAACCACACGCTTACAGTCAATTGATTTTTGACAAAGGAGCCAAAAACATACACTGGAAAAAAGATAGCCTCTTCAACAAATGGTGTTGGCAAAACTGGTTATCTATATGCAGGAAAATGAAAATAAACCCTACTTTCTCACCCTGCACAAGAGTCAACTCAAGGTGGATCAAAGACCTGGATGTCAGGCCAGAGACCTTGCAGCTACTTGAAGAGGGCATAGGGCCAACACTTCAACACATAGGCATAGGTAAAAACTTTTTCAACAAGACCCCAAAAGCACAAGCAACTCAAAGGAAGATAAATATACGGGATTTCACTAAACTTAAGAGCTTCTGTGCAGCAAAGGAAACTATCAAGAAACGCAACAGAGAGCCCACAGAGTGGGAGAAAATTTTTGCCAGTTACTCTTCTGATAGAGGACTAATATCCAGAATATACAGAAAACTCAAGAAACTCACAGCCAAGAAAACAAATAACACAATCAAAAAATGGGCAAAGGACCTAAATAGACACTTCACAAAAGAAGAAATACAAATGGCCAATAAATGTATGAGGAAATGTTCAACCTCATTAGCAATCAGAGAGATGCAAATCAAAACTACCTTGAGATTTCACCTAACCCCAATTAGAATGGCAATCATCAAACCAACCAAGGGCCTGTACATGCTAGACAAGCACTCTACAACTGAGTTACACCCACCGTCTCTAGATTTGCACATACTTTATGTTAGGAAACGATACAATAGATCAAAATAGATTTTTATCAACACATATTTTATGCATTCATGACATATCTAACTTTTAAAATATTTACAGGCTATGAAGTTCATCAGTCAGTTCTTTCAAATTGTCAAAAACCTCTCCCCTCAGCCAGGCATGGTGGCATATGCCTGTAATCACAGTACTTGGGAGGCTGACACCGGAAGATTATAGCTTCGTCGCCAGCCTCAGTAATTTAGTGAGAGCCTCTGCAACTTTGTGAGATCTTGTTTCAAAATAAGAAATAAATAGGGCTGGAGGTTAGCTCAGAGGTAGAATGCCTCTGGGTTCAATCCCCAGTACTACAAAATAATAATAATAATAATAATAATAATAATAATAATAATAATAATAGGGCTGGGGGTATAGCTCAGAGGTAGAATGCCCCTGAGTTCAATTTCCAGTAACACACACACACACACACACACACACACACACACACACACACAAATA
>PVLC010041260.1:0-13480 GCA_004027655.1 Graphiurus murinus | reverse complement strand
AAACAGGAGGATCACAGGAGGATCACAGGTTTGCAGCCAGCCTCTGCAACTTAGCGTGGTGGTCCTCCACAACTTAGTGAGACTCTGTTGGGGTGTATCTCAGAGGTAGAATTCCCTCTGAGTTCCATCCCCAGTACCAGTAAATAAACAAAAATAAATAAGCAAATAAAAATAAATAAAGTAACAGCAAGGTCACAGAGGCTTTGCAGAGCTGAGTCTGATGCAGCATTCAGCCACAAGAGGGCACTATCAGCTCACTTTCTGGATTCAGACAATTGACCAGCTTTTTCACTAGAACAATTGTAATTTATTAAAGTGAAAGATGCATTTAATCTTTTGCCTTTGAAGCACAAGATCAAGAAAAAAACTAAGAAGTATCCCAGTGTCCCAAGGGATTGCTGTTGTCATATTTTTTATTTTTTGCAAAGGATTTTATTCTCACCTGTCAGCCTCTGCCTTCCTTCATTAGTAGTCATGACCTTAGATAGCTTTTTTTTTTTTTTTTTTTTTTTTTTTTTTTTTTTTTTTTTTTTTTTTTTTTTTTTTTTTTTTTTTTTTTTAAAGAAGATGTAGTGGGGATGAGGACTAAGAAATGCATTCTGTTGTGTTGAGAGTGAAATCTCCTTTGGTGACAGTTGTTCCTGCTGCTGCATATCCAGGGTGAGGCAGTGATGGAGGACATAGGAGGAGGTGCTGCGCACATGTGTGTCACTGGTGCCGCCATTCGCAGCGCCTATCAGTCTCCTGGATTATACTCACTCCATCCAAATCCACCATGTTTGGGGGGTTAATGCTCAGAAATGACTGTTCTAACTTAAAATCTCGCTGTCAGTTTCATGGTAGCAAATGTCAATTTTCCCCCATAGAGTCTTTACATAGAGTTCATGTGGCATCCTTCTTGCACATGGGTTGGGAGTCAAGGCTGGCGAGGGCAGAGGCCATGAGAAGAGGTGAGGAAGTGAAGGCAAATCCAGGCTGTGTCTCAATCTGGTGATAAATGGTTTGCCTAGGCCAGAAGGAGCACCCTAAAATTCCATTGATTTCTATATTTTTGTTAATTTTTTAAGTTTGCTTGTTTTGTACTGGAGATTGAACCCAGGAGCATGCTACCTCTGAGCTATACCCCCAGCCCCTTTTTATTTTATTTTATTTTATTTTATGTTTAATATTGAAACAGGGTTGCGATAAGTTGCCGAGGACCTCGCTAAACTGCTGATGCTGGCCTCAAACCTGCCATCCTCCGGTCTTAGCTTCCCAAGTTCTGGGATTCCAGATATGTGGCCAGTTTAAATTGTTCCTTTTTTTGCATTTATTTGAGGTGGGATTTCACTAATGTTGCTCAGGCTGTTGCTGAACTCCTGGGCTTCATGCTAAACTGCTGAGGGTGGCTTCAGACCTACCATCTTCGTGTCACAGCCTCCTGAGTAGCTAGAACTACAGGTGCACACCACCATGCCTGGCTTAAGTTATTATTTAATACCAGACCTTTGAAGTAGCTTCTTCTTGTCTGATGGAATAGCCTTGGGAGAGGGAGGAGGGTGAAGTTCTCTCATTTCTTTTGCTATTGGAGGAGGGGAATCTTCAGCATTGTGTTTTGTTTTATTATGTTTTAGCTTTCTCATCCTCAGCTCTAATCCCCCCCACACACCTACTTTGCAGTGACCCCCAGAGATCAGCATTCCTCCACTCTTGCTGAAGTGTCAGCTCTCTAGAGCAAAGGTCTATTAACAGCTCTGTTCATGGATGTCCTGTGGCTTCAGGCCTCAAGCAGCCCTCGATCCCTCTCAGCAGCAGAGTGTGAGATGCTGAGTGAGATGCTGCTTCAGGCTTCTGAGGGGAAGAGTGGGTGGGGCCGGAGGTGTAGGTAAATGCCACAGCCCAGAATAAATAGAGCCAGGACCAGTTGGAAGGACTGAGTTTTGTCACAGAGTAAGGTCATTGTTATTTGCTTTTGTTTTACTTTTGACCTTGGGGATTGAACCCAGGACCTTGGGTAAGGCAAGCACACTCTACCGCTGAGCTATACCCCAGCCCCATAATAAGGTAAACATGTGTGGGTGGTTGGCTAATTAATTAGATTTCCTGTATCTTTTCTCATACAAAAATAGAAATTATTTACCTATTGGCTTAAAAATAACAAAAAGGTTATAAAACTTCCCAAAATGGGCCAGTCCCACCTCCACCTCCTTTGTTTCAAATTCTTTGTTTGACAACTTTCAAAGTGTAAACTGAGATCCATGCAACTATTTGTAGAAATATAGATATTATGGCTCAATAGGGACAAAATTAGAGGAATTGAACTTAATGATTTATGTTTTAGAATTCTAAGGGATTTCCATGCCCAGACTAATGCTTATACATTTAGTAATGAGAAATCTCACAGCCCATTTCTCATCTTCATATAGAGTTATAATTTTCTAAACTGAGTGGTTGGTTCCTTTTATTTTTTATTATTTTGGTACTGGAGAGGGATTGAACCCAAGGACATTCTACCGCTGAGCTACAACACCGGCCCTTTCTATTTATTTCAAGACAACATCTCACTAACTTGCTGAGGGCCTCACTAAGTTGCTGAGACTGGCCTCAAACCTGTGATCCTCCTGTCCCAGCCTCCCAATTACTGGGATTACAGGTGAATGGCATCACACCAGGTATCATGTAATATTTTTTTATATTCACATTATTGTCTTGCTCCCCCCCACACACACACACACACAAATGGACCAGATATTCAGGCCAGGGGCCATTTGACAAGCTATCGTCTATGCAAATGAAAGTGACTCTGTTAGTTCAAAGGATCTACTCGGTGGGGAGAACCATGATCACTGAATGGAACTGAAAACCTGGAATGGGAGGGGACTGGTGATGGGCAGGAAGGTTTCTGCTTTATGTCCAGGGTCTGTTCATTCACAGGGACAGATGGTGGCAATGCTTTCTGGTTAGAGGTGTCCTGCTGGCAGTCTTCCCTGCACAGCTCTCGGCATCATTCAAACCCTACATTTTTACACCGTACTCTGTGTTCTGACTCCCATGTAGAACTTCCTTGAAACCAAGAAGAACCCGAGAGAATCAGGTTTTGTTCAGAAATTTAGCATTTGAAAATAAATTATCCCATAAGCCTGCCCATCCCTCTGAGCAGTGCCTGTGCTAACCAAACAGTGTGTTTAAACTTGAATTGCAGGTCCTGAACAAAGCCAAATATGATTGAAATATTGGTTTTGTTTTTATTTACAAGAGACTTTCATAAAAAGTTTGTCGTTTTGGAGGAGAAAGAAGGATGTTAGTGGTAGGTACTTATCTTTTATGTGGCCTGTCCTAGCCTCTCTAGGGGACTTTAGTTAATTCAGTTAATAGAAACTAAAGTTAGGGCCAAATAAAAAAATTTTACTTTTAGAAATTCTCAGTCAGGCATGGTGGTGCATGCCTGTAATCCCAGTACTTGGGAGGCTGAGACAGGAGGATCACAAGTTCACAGCCAGCCTCTACAACTTAGTGAGGCCCTCCACAACTTAGTGAGACTCTGTTTCAAAATAATAAATAAAATAGGGCTGGGGGTGTAGCTCAGAGGTAGAATGTCCCTGGATTCAATCCCCAGTACCACACAAGGAAGAGAGAAAAGAGAGAAAGAGAGGAAGGAAGGAAGAAAGGAAGGAAGAAAGGGAGGGAGGGAGGAAGGAAGGAAGGAAGGAAGGAAGGAAGGAAGGAAGGAAGGGAAGGAAGGAAGGAAGGGAAGGAAGGAAGGAAAAATGAAGGAAGGCCAGCTGTCTTGGAGGTAGAAAGCTTGGAGGAAGAGTGCCCCTGGGTTCAATCCCCAGTACCACTCCCCTCCCCCAACACACACACACACACACACACACACACACACACACACATGCGCGCGCACACACGCACACACAGACACACAAATATATTTCCCACAAATAGTTAATACATTATGCTCCTTAGATCAAGAAGATAGCCCTCATATGCAGTTAAGGGCAGAAAAATTACAAGGTAAAGCCATTTTTTCAAGGAAATAAATGTTTAAACATCCAAGAATAACCTATAACATATGCACTTATATTAGTTATCTATTGCTGAAAACAAAAACTTTACAGCTTAAACAACCGTTATTATTCTGTATATGTGGATTATCCAGGTGCACTGGAACTGGGTCTCCTGATTCAGGACCCTCAAAAAGCTGTGTCAAGACATCAGCCAGGGCTCTGGTCACCTCAAGGGTCCACTGGAGGAAGACCTGCTTCCAGGATCACTCCTGTAATTGAGGTTGGCCTTGCTTCTCCACTTGTTGGGCAGAGACTTCTTTGAGACTCTTCCACACTAGAATTTTTTTTTGTTTTTTTTGAAACAGGGTCTCACTATGTTGCTAAGGCTGGCCTCCAACCTGTGTTTCACCCTCCCATGTACCATGAATACAGGCATGCACCACCACACCCAGCACTTTGGACTTTTCTTAGGGCAGCTCACAGCATGGCAATTGGCTTCTAAGCAAATAAGCAAGAGAGAGCAAACAAGGAGGGAGAAGAGCTTTCAGTAACCTAATCCCAAAAGTCATCGCCCATCACTTTTGTCTTATCCTCTTCATCTGAAGCAGGGTCACTAGGTCTAATGCAGGCTCAAGGAAAGAGGATTACATGGGGCAAGACCACCAGGAGGCAAGGACTACCGGCAGTTATCTTAGAAGCTGCGGGCACAGTTCTTAACCAACTACCAAGAATTAGCTCCAGCTGTGTAGATTCAAAGGCACACAGAGCTACCAGGGTCAGCAGGGAGGGCAGAGTGATTCCCTGGAGGCCAAGGAGAAGCTCCTTGTGGAAACTTTCCCCAGCAGCCTGGTATCTTCCAGGACACCTGCTGAGCATCAATCCTAATAAAAGAAAAATAACTGGTTTTTGTAGATCTTCAAAACTGAGAAGAGTCCCTTTCTCCACCCCTTGCTACCCACACTCCAAAGAAATAAGCCTGCAAAGTGTGCATGTGTGTGTGGGGGGGGAGTCCTAGGTTAAGGCAGATTTCCCATATTCTCTCCTATTCAGAGGGAACCCTGAGCTGTACATACTAAAGAATGGGTAATTTCTCCTCTTACCCACCTGACTCCTCCCTAATCCCCCACCACACACTCTGCAAGCATCTATAGACCCATATACATATATCAGGTCTGTATAAAGTACTGTAAGCAGAATGCAAACTGTCTATGAAGAGTAAGATTTGCAGGATTTCTGAAATGTATGTTCTAATGTAGTTCCAATTCCTCCCCATTTAGAAAAAATACACTCTTGGTAAGCACTCGGCATCCAAAACATCATTGAAGCAGAGTTCTAATAAATTAACTGGGGGCTCAATCTATGGAACAGATTTCTAATCCTTCCCTATATGGAAATCTCAAATGCAAATAAAGAATATCCAGATCACTCAGACCCTTTAAATAACATCATAGGTTCCACAGGGAGTGGCTGGAAGTTGGGAGAGATGCATTTTTCCAGTGAACCTTTTGGCTATTTTGTTAGGTCTCAAGTTTAAGAAAAAATGCAGAGTAAAAAAAATATTTTGGTTTGAGTGGCTTTCCACCTCCCCTTGATTCCTGACTTTCCTTAACCCCAAACCATACAGATCTTACCCAGGGTAATGCCTCCCGGCAGGTAATAATTACCTACCCCTTCCCTTTTTCAACCTTTCCCCATCTACATTTCTAGTCCATAAACCCATCCTCTTTGTAAGGGAAAAGACTGTGTAAACTAATTCATATTAAGATGAGAGTCAAAGAGATATAAACCTCTTACTATATTAAATCTGCTAAGGAGGCTTCAGAACGAAATTCTGTGATATGGGTATCAACAAATTCAGTTAATTCAATTAAGTGTGATTTTAAAAAACTTCTTCAAGAGGAGTTAGAGGGAGATTTATTTTGCTGTTTCTCAAAGCAGTCAAGTTTTTCCAAAGGATTTCAAATGCTTGGATATATATATATATATATGATTCTTTTTAATGGAAATCTTATCTGAGATTCTGTTTTATTTATGCAGAAGAAATCCGAGTTTTCTAATCACTCACTTTAAAATGAACTGTTAGCTGGGTGTGGTGGCGCACACCTGTAATTGGGTGGTTGAGGCAGGAGGATTGCAAGTTCAAGGCCAGCCTCTACAAGTTAGCAAGACCTTGTCTCAAAAATTTTTTAAAAGGTTTGGAGATACAGCTCAGTGATAAAGCATCCCTGGGTTCAACCCACAGTACTGTAAAATAAATAAAAGAAATTTCTCTAATTTACTTTTATCTATCTCATTATGATGTCATATAGCAACTGTGAGTACTTAATTCATGTTCAAAGACAAACTATTGGGTTCAATCCATAGCACTGAAAAAAAAAAGACAACTTAGTACAACTTAGTAGTGGTAATGGCCATTGTTTTATATAAAATCACCAGATCTGATATTCAAGTTGTGGTTCATTATTTGAGATAACTTGCATCCCCACCCCCAAATCTTTGTAAATGGCATAATATGGCATAATAAGAGGTATTAGGCCTGCTATGATTTCATTCCCCCCCCCCCCGATTTCTGGTTTTGAGTGCATTTTTTAAAAAAACATTGTAGAAAGAGAATATGAGGTCATTTATTGTAGTGTTTCTAAACTATTTGGCAACATTTCGTCCCTGGCTTCTTAACTGCATTTGTTTTTTGTGGGTGGTGTAAGGTCTCTGATGTTCAGAGCATAGTAGCAGCATTGATACAAAACAGTGCAGCCTTGCCCACAGAGCACAGGTTACTAAGGGCCAAGCTCCTGCTTGAAAGGATACCCCAGTGCATCTTCCCAGTCCCTCCTGATTCCCAGGGCGGCAGCCGCATGGGGCTCTGATTCCTGCCCTTGGACAGCTTTCACACTCTGTTTTTCTTGTTCCGAATCTTGAGGAATGGACCTTTCTCATCTCCCTATTCATGAGGCTTTTCTTTCCATTTTGATTTTCACCACTTCCTTTGTGATGTGCACTTTGATTTCCCCTAACACACTAGAAAGAGGAGCAAACTCAGCAAGGGCAGGAGCCCACGGGTCACTGAATGACCAGGAGCACGTGGCAAGTGCTGGACTTTATGCAGTTATTTATGAACTTGCCCACTTCAAATAGTGACTGAGGCAGCTTATGGAGAACAAAATGTAAAATGTCAGGATGAAAGAAAAATAAGGAAAGGGAAATCAATGGAAACCTGGGTCGGGTTGGTACACCAATTTAAAACAGACTTCTCCACCTGGTGTCTCCACCCGTCAGCTCTGGGGTGCATTTCTTTCTTTCTTTTTTTTTTTTTCTTTTTTTGTGGTACTGGGGATTGAACTCAGGGGCATTCTACCTCCGAGCTACACCCCTAGCCCTATTTTTTTTATTCTTTATTTTGAAACAGGGTCTCACTAAGTTGTGGAGTGCCTCACTAGGTAGCTAAGGCTGGCCACGAACCTGGATCCTCTGGTCTCAGCCTCCCAAATGCTGGGAGGTTTAGGTTCTTCTTTTAAAGAAGGTTCTTTTAAAGAAGAACCTTAGAGTTTGTTTGGGAGATGTCCTTTAGCCCTCATAAATGTTATAAAACCACATTGTAATAACTTCTGGTGAGTACTATTGTTGACCAGGGAGACTGTTTACTGTTGTTCTTAGAAGCACAGTGGGTCCAGTTCAGAACACCTGGATGTGAATTGAGTCCCATTTGCCAGCTGTGTTACTTTGTGCATGTTGTGCATGCATCTTCTCTGTGTCTCTGTTTTCTCATCTGCTAAACGAGGCTAGCCTGTCACAGGTGCTCAGAATAGTGCCTTCACATAGTAGAGTAAAATAATGTTAGCTATTTTATTACGATATCTAAGATAGAGTTTCTTGGCAATAAAATATGAATGATAAATTAAAATCACCTCCTTAGCTGCTTGCCCTGCTTCAGGACCTTGACATGACATATTTAGATTTGCAATTTTCTTTTAAGTACTAGAGTAAAAAAAAAAACCAGATAACCGTAACATGTTACTGATAATAGTAGGCATTTGAGGTTCACTCTGATAGGATTGATCAGCCGCCAACAAACTGCAGGAGAGTGTGAAGGGCGGTGACCTTCCTCTGTAGTTTTCTGGTGAGAGCATCTTGTCTGTGCACTTGGTTTTGTTGCATCTCCACTTTTATCAGTTCTCTGGCTCCATCTCTGCAAAAAAGACTAGAGAGGGAGAGTTTTAAAACACAAGAAAAATAAATTACTTTGAATTTCCAAAACTGGTGGCTGAGAAAAATAGAAAGCTTTTTATGTGTAGGTTGTGCCAGTGGTATATCAGGACAGCCAGATACTGATTTATCAGCCCACCTACCTTAATCCAGCACATAACTCTAGTAGTTTGCTATTAAACCAGTATGTAGGCCTCAAGATATAAGAAAACTACTAAAATAGAAAAACTAACTTCTTGGGAACTTTGTTCTCTCCTCCACTTCCAATATCCATGTCCAAGGTGTTTTTAAGACTTCCTAAGCTGGAAGCAGCTGGCCATATGTTATTTAAAATGTATTAAGATGCACCCACTTCCCCATTTATTAAACACATTTTATATGTGTGTGTGCGTGCGTGTGTGTGTGTGTGTGTGTGTGCGTGTGTATGTGTGGTCCAAGGGGTTGAACACAGGGGCATTCTACCTCCGAGCCACCCCTCAGCCCTATTTTTTAAATTTTGAAACAGGGTCTCCCTGTGTTACTGAGGGTTTTGCTAAGCTGCTGAGGCTGACCTTGAATCTGTGATCCTCTTGTCTCAGCCTCCCACATACTAGGATTACAGGTGTGTGCCATCATGCCTGGCTACTTTATGTATAATTTTATAACAGTCTGTAAGGTAGGAAGTAATTTATTTATTTACTTATTTATTGGACCTGTAGGTTAAACTTAGTAGTATTACCATTGACTAATGGGAAAAAATTTTGCATAAAATAAGCATTGACTTAAAAATTCATTAATTTTGGTTTGGGGTTTTCTTTTAATGTCTTATCAGACCCCAACTCATTAGCTCCAAACTCATTACCCCCTTCTGCATCAGAAGTCTTAGGACTTCTGTGGAGTCCTAAAATGTTCATAGATCCTAGGCGCTGAGCTTGGCATCCTGAGTTAAAGCACCCCCCTCCAATCCCACTCAAACACTTGCTAACTGCCAAGAAATGGGTTTTGGTGACAAATGGAATTGCAGAAGTGGATGTTCCCTCAAAAAGAGCATTTCAGACCTTACTGGGAGGCTGTGTGAGAGATGTGGGTGGTAATCAGAAAGATGCAGAGACTGAAAGAAAGGCAGAGAGAAGTACACACATAAATGAAAGGCACAGAGAAAGCAGCAGACATAGACAGAAACTGAAAGATGGACAGGTAAGTCTGAGACTGATCAGTTCTCCAGGCAATATATATCAATCTGTCACAATCCAGAAGAATGTTTAAAGTCGTGTTTTAAAATTCACTCAGCTGTAGCTGGGCATGGTGGCGCACGCTTGTAATCCCAGCATTTGGGAAGCTGAGACCAGAGGATCTGGGTTCGCGGCCAGCCTCAGCTACCTAGTGAGGCACTCCGCAACTTAGTGAGACCCTGTTTCAAAATAAAAAGTAAAAAATAGGGCTGGGGGTATAGCTCGGAGGTAGGATGCCCCTGAGTTCAATCCCCAGTACTAAAAAAAAAAAAAAAAAAAAAAAAAAATCACTCAGCTGTTTTGCACAATCCTGCTAATATCTTCTGAATTTGTATATTTTGCAGTTTGCAAAGCTGTTGTCAAGTGTCTTTGCACTTGAGACTTGACCCCACCTTCTTATTACAAGTGAGGAAATTGTTCACCTTGCATATGTGGAACATTTTGCAATTTTTAAAGGATCTTTCTTCCCATTATCTTAGTTGGTAAGGGCCACAAATTCCAGGTCTCAATACAAATTCATCTCCTCTGCTGGAAAAGCAGCTTAAGTTACAAGCATGACTGGCATTCAAAAGACAGGCCACCCTGGGAGTGGAGGCGCATACCTGTAACCTCAGTATTTCGGAGCTCAGAGGTAGAATGCTCCTGGGTTCAATTTCCATCCCCAGTACCCGATTAAAAAAAAAAAAAAATCAGCAATTGTTTTTTTTTTCTCCTTTTTTTATAGAAAGCATACATTTGATAGTATTACTTTGTTCCAGGCTGTATATTGAAATAACAAAATGAGACTAAAATTGACACCAATTCAATTTCAAAATTAAATCTAGGCAGGCAGGGTGGCACATACCTGTAATCCCAGTACTTAGGAGACTGAGATAGGAGGATCACAAGTTTGAGGCTAGCCTCAGCAACTTAGGCACACTTCCAGCAACCTAGAGAGACCCTGTTTCAAAGCAAAAATTATAAAAGGGTTGGGTATGTAGTCCAGAGGTAGAATGCCTCTGGGTTCAATCCCCAGTAACACACACACACACACACACACACACACACACACACACACACAAATCAAACCTACCCTTTCAATTTCCCACATAATCTTTCAGCCTTTACCTTTCACACATATTCAGTGTTTGCATATTTATAACCATAAGAGATAAAAATTTATCACCTGAGAATATCATAGAATATCATATCTGGAGTATAAGCCATTTAACTCACTACAGTCCCACTTTCAAAAAGATACACAAAACAGAACTACCCAGCATTGATTGATCTTTAACAATTATGGTTAATTCTTTGGCTCTCTATGCGACTTCCAAGGCCTAGTAAGTACAATACTCTCAGAATACTGAAGGCTGAGGTTCTGGCTTTATGATACAACTGACTGACTCCCCATGTCTATCTTGGCAGGTGGGCAAGTGAGTGACACAATTTTTAAAAATTCAAAACATGGTTTAGGTGACCATTACCAAGAATGGAAGACATATAAGCACATGCCTCATGAAGGGTTAATTTGCACCTCTGCTTTTCCTAACCAGACTTTTTCACCAGAGAAATAACCCCAACTTCATGAATCACATCCCCTGAGGCTTATTTTCCATTCTGCTAAAATAAAGATCAACTCAAATGATCGATAATGGTCTACTCACCATGATGCCATCCACCGCCTTTGTCCCAGAAAGCTGCGTCCCCGAAGAACTCTGCATCCTTCAACTTCTGCTCCAGCAATTTCAGTGGCTCATTAAATTTCTCCTTATACCCCACACCTGCACCCAGCTGATGCCAGAGCTCAGCTACTGCCGATGGAGGCCTGCATTCTTCTTGCCCAGCTGCTTGGCTCTCCTTTCAAGGCCCTCTGCTCTTTTTCCCTTCTCTGACTGGCTGTTAGAAGCTCAGCTGGAGAGCCATTCAAAGTGTCTGGTTGTTCAAACAGAGGGGCGGCGTGCTCTTTTCTGTAGTTCATACTCCATGAGCTTGGCTCCAAGCTGTAGAAACCTTGGGAAAGCACCTGGATGTCATCTGGAGAATAAGGGACAGGAGCACATTTTTCTCTTTGTTTCCCTGCACCAGATAAGGCTACATTTGGAAGAAGCTAAAGTAGGTGTTTTTTGTTTGTTTGTTGCATTCTTATTTTGAATGATTTCAAGGTCCATTTGGGTTAACCTGTTCTCAGCAAAGGAAATAGGGAAGGGTCCCAAGATGGTCTAAACACAGTGTTGAGTCCACATTTGACCTTAGAATGACCAAATTCCATAGGTAACCCCGAGAGCTGCTCCATTACAGCAGTTTAAAAATAAGTTGATCTTTCCCAAAAGGAGTTAACGCTGCCCGTGACTCTATGGGAAAAGTACAACTAGAAGTTCCACATTTAGAACACTCCTGACCCTGCTGCATGCATCTCTTCCCTTGGCTACTTTTAATCTACATCTTTTCCTGTGATAAACCATAACCATGAGTATAACAAAAACAAAAATAAAAGTAAAAGAAGTTGAGGACTGGAGGCGGAACTAAGTGATAGAGCACTCACCTGGCCTGCTTGAGGCCCTAGGTTCAAGCCCCAGCTTGGCAAACAAACAAATAAATAAAGCAAGTTGAGGACCTGTTGCTGAATCAGTGAAAAACATTTGGAGTTTCCAAAAATAGTTTCTCATCAAGGGAAGCCCTTTGAAGGATTTCTGGAGAGGAGGCAATTACTAATGACTATAGACTCTCCTATTCTCTGTGTTGGTATGCATCCGACTGAAGAAAATCATTTTGAACACATCTGGGGAGGGATAAGATTTTCCTAAATGTCTCATGTATACACTAGACCTGTAGTTACTATAGAAGCTTTCAAAATAACATTGCCAAGTCCTATTTAGGGCATGGGCTATATTCTTATAAATCCTTAGAGAATATAATTCTTAAGATTTTTTTTCTCTGTCAAGTATGAAGCATTTGATATATCACATATATGACACAAAAACCTGTTTATCAGGTTGTTAATCATTACTCTTCACTGGCTGAGGCTCTGTGGATTACTGGCCCTGTGGGCAGATCTTCCCTCCCAAGAGAGAACATTATTATTCTCTCACTTGCATTTCCATAAAAGCAAGCCAATTTAACAAAACATGACATAGCGTTCTTGTCAATAAGACATATGGCGATCCCCAAGAAAAGCAACTTCTCACAAGTGTTTAGGATAAGTCATTTAACTTTTCTGAGAGCCAGTTTCCTGGCCTGTGGAAAGGGACAGCAGACTAAATCCTCCTGCAGTTGCTTCCAGTGTGAGCTCAGTGGAAATTGCACCCAGCATGCGCACCGTGCTGGTCCCCTGCAATGGTGACGCTCCAATACAGGAGTGAGCAACCCCTTCTGAATCAAGGTGCAAAATTGTTGACTGGTGTTGTGGGTGTGAGGGGCAGGGTCGAGTAGACCCTGTCTTGGAGCCTAGGACAAGTGTGGTGACAGCAATCCTGATCTTCCAGCCTGGCAGGGCTACATGTATTGTGATTTACATCACCCCTTTTATCCAGTTACTTCAAAGCACTTTTGCAAACTTTGGCTCATTATTTCTTGGAGCACAGCATTAAGAAGAGGTTGATTGGTGTCTTTTCAATTAATTCAAAGATGAAGAAACTGAGCAATAGAGAATTTAAAAGGATTCTTCCCAAGGTCGCTGTATTACAGAGGAGCAAGATGTAGAAAGGTTCGTGACAGCCTTATAACTGAAAAGAAGAAAAGAGCCTAAATGTTTATTTTTGGAGACTATAAATTATGACACATTCATTATATGGACTATCATGCAGCCATTAAAATAATACCTAAGACCATTTAGTCATATGATTGGGAAAATACTTATAACTGAATAATGTTAAGTAACACAAAATGAGATAAAGCTTTGCGTATATGGTTTGAGAAAGACAATGTACAGGGGAAAGAATAAATGGAAATGTGCTGAAGTTTCAACAGTGATTTTTCTCAGTGCAGGGGAATGTTCAGTGGTTGCTGTTTTCTTCTTTATACTTTACTGTACTTATCAGTTATTCAGGATTGAAAAAAAATGGGCACACAGTACTTTCATAATCATATGTTGCTTTCATT
>PVLC010041259.1:0-13470 GCA_004027655.1 Graphiurus murinus | reverse complement strand
ATATATATATATATATTTATATATTTTCACATTCTCTGAGTGAATGGTAGCAGCATTTTCTAGAAGTTTCTGCCTCAGGAGCAATTTAAGAAAAAATTACAGTAAGAATTCCCAGCATTCAGCACGTAGACGTTATCATATGGAATGGTGCTCTATAGATAAGCAGACAGATGCTGCCTTACTTTGTATAGCAATCTGTGCTACTTAAGTATTTAAAGCTTTTCTCTGCAAGTAAGGAATGTCATTGCTTTCAAAGTATTACCCGCCTTGTGCCTTGAGCCCTTTTAAAGTACTTTCTTTTTTTTCCCTACGTGTGTGTGTGTGTGTGTGTGTGTGTGTGTGTGTGTGTGTGGTACTGGAGTTGAAACCTGGGCCTCACACATGCTGGGCAAGCGCTCTGCCACTGAGCTACTCCCCAGTCCTCTCTCTCCTTCTAAAAGTCAGTACTCCATTTTTTTTTTTTTTTTTTTATATGTAAGAGGCAAGCCAGGTGTGATGGCGCATACTTGTAATCCCAGTACTTGGGAGGCTGAGACCAGAGGATCCGGGTTTGCGGCCAGCTTCAGCTACTTGGTGAGGCCCTCCGCAACTTTGTGAGACCCTGTTTCAAAAAATAAAGAATAAAAAATAGGACTAGGGGCTTAGCCTGAAGGTAGAATGCCCCTGGGTTCAATCCCCAGGACTGTGTGCAATTAAAAAAAAAAAAAAAAAAGTTAAGAAGCAGGTCTTCTAATGACTTGGTAGCGTGTAGCGTACGTGGTTCAGAGGCACACCTTAGTCTGGATTTTTGCAGCTTCCCTCCTTCGTCTGGATTTTTGCGGCACCCCAGCTGTTACTGTTACTGCCTGCTGGAGCGAGCGACCTTCATTAAGAAGGGAAGGTCAGCGCTTTCAGCATTAGCGCCAACACTTCTCTCTGAACTGGCCACCAGGGGCTGCTGTCGGAATGGAGCGGCTGAGCTCACCTCCCCAGGGGCAGGTTCACTTTTTCTACAACCAGTAAATTTTTTTAAGCTACCAATCCTGGTCTCAGAACTCAGGACTGCAAGTCACCGAGCGTTCTTCGGGCCGTGGCCCTTGCAGCCAGCGATTACGTCGAACCTGGACAAAATTCAAGAGCGAAGATTAAGACTTGTGTGTTTTCCTTTAGTGCCAGTAAGCTGTTATTAATACACCGATCCCGTAGACTGAAAAGCTTCACCACATGTGCTGGGGTTTGGACTTGGGGAAAATATGTCCTGTGTGTGGACTGTTGCAGATCTGGGCTCTGGAGGGACGGCTCCTTGGTGGTGGAATTCTGTGGTTTTTAGGGAGATGGTCTTGCTCCTGTGTGGCTGCAGACAGCATGGGGTTCCTTTAGCTCCAGTTTAAATTTGAAATGTCCAAAGGTGTTCTTCCTAGTCATTGTATTGTGTTTTGATTTTTTTTTTTTTAAAACAAATGTCGCATCTTCAATGATCCAGGGTTAATAGAACAAAAACATATAGCTAATGTTGGAGCTTTGGGGGAGGGGTGGGGGGGGAGAGAGAGAGAGAGAGAGAGAGAGAGAGCGAGCGAGCGAGCACGAGCTTCTGGAAGCAGATCCCTTTATCTTGCTCTAGTTTTTTATTTAAAAATATTAAAATGAAAGAAAATGCAAAAGGATAGTATTATAAAACTCAAAATAAAATGATTAACTGGCAACCAAAAAAGTATAGTATTGCAAGTATGCACGCTCCAGGTAACATTCACTTGGATTTACTACTGGTTAATTGCTTAATGTTTTGCAGCTTTTTTTTTTTTTTTTTTTTTTTTTTTTTGTGATACTGGAGATTGAACTTGGCCAAGGGCATTCTACCTCTGTTCTGTTTTATTTCTTATTTTGAAATGGGGTCTTGCTATATTGCTGAGGGCCTTGTTAAGTTGCTGAGGTTGACTTTCAACCTGTGATTCTCCTGTCTCAGCCTCCCAAGTGCTGGTATTACAGGAGTGTGCTATCATACCTGACATGTTACTGCTTTGTGTGTGTGTGTGTGTGTGTGTGTGTGTGTGTGTGTACATGTGTGTGTGTATGTTGTACTGGGGATTGAACCCAGGGGCATTCTACCTCCAAGCTACACCCCAGCCTATTTCTTTTTCTTTGTTTTGAAACAGGGTCTCACTAAGTTGCAGAGGGCCTCACTAAGTAGCTGAGGCTGACTGTGAACCTGTAATCCTCCTGTCTCAGCCTCCCAAGTACTGGGATTACAAGTGAGAGCCACCATGCCTGGTTATGTTACTGCTCGTAAGTAACAAAGCACAGACCTTATCAAGAGATATTTATAGGGGCAGGAGGCTTTGATACTTTTACTTCTTGGAGTAGTCAGAAGACTTGGCCCAGCTGGGCATGATGATGCATGCCTGTACTTGGGAGGCTGAGACAAGTGGATTACTGGTTCAAGGACAGTCTCAGCAAGTAGTGAGACTCTCATCAATCTAGCACCGAGACCATGTTTCCAAATAAAAATAAAATAGGGCTGGGGGTGTAGTTTAGAGGTACAGTGCCCCTGATTCAATCTCTAATAACACACACACACACACACACACACACACACACACACACACAGACTTGGCCTTGGGTGTGTTTGTTTGTTAATGTGAAGTGATACTAGTAGCTCACTGGTTTGTAAAAGTTGTCTATGGCTGGTCACGGCCCTCCTGCATGACGGAGGCGTGTATCTGTGAGGAAGGATGTATTCCATCTTCTTGTGAATTAGCACATGTATATTAAGTTCTTAGAATAGTAAGATATTTTAAAACTCTTAAATTATAGAGCATAAAAAATCTTATAGCCAGATACTCTGAGGATAAGCAGTTGATCTTTTATGCCCAACAAAGGAGTCCTACTCCCTGATCTAGGAATATCCCAGTGGCCATGCCATGGGTATAGGACTTAACACTTTTTTCTTTCAATTTCCTAACCCCGAGTGTTATGACGTGCAATCTTCGATCCGGTCATTTTCATAAGTTAAAAAATTACTGTACAATCGCTGTTGTTGTATTATTTGTGTAAATACCTCTCTGCCCTGTTAAACTGTAACATAAGACCACCTGAAGGCAAGGATGGTGTGTTATTAGTCTTCACATCTCTTTTCCAGTTTTTCTTTTGCTTATCATAGGCATTTAGCAAGTATGTTTTATTGAACACTTACGAAGTGTTTTGGCTTTTCCTGCCTCTGTACTGTGAACCACTTTCTCGGGCTCCTGGGCCCACTGCTTCGAGGCCTCAGGGGACAGGACAGCAGTCAATGTCCCTCCCAGCCTGGGGCACCTGCCTGGTCCTGAAGCCTTGTCACCCTTTATCCAGGTGGAGCAGGGTGTTTGTGATAAAACAGTTCAAAAGCTAGCTGTGGGTGCACCCGAGGAACACTGGCGAGATGGAGTTTCTGGAAGAAGTTGGAAGTGTTTTGTCTGTTGTTAAAGATGCTTTCTAGTGTAGACGCTCTCCAACGTCCCAACTGGCCAGCGAGCTGCCCCTGCTATCCAGGAGTGAGCGCATTTTCTGAAGTGGAGGAACCCGAGGCCCTGTCCTCTGTATCTTGCATTTGGATCTGCCCTCCTCTTGCACACCCGCTCTCCTCTCAAGCCCCCCCCCAAGTGTTGTTCCCGAGGTTCTCTGAACTTCCCAGTGTGTCCTGGTGATAGCCAGCGGAACAGATGGACCTTTCCTAAATAAGATTTGGGAGGTGCAGGCCCTCAGCCTTCTCCATGTCCCTCCTACCCGCCACGCCTCTCCTTGCAGGTGACATGCATTTTAATAGTGGGATCCTAGGCAAGGTGTTAAAATTTAAACTGAGAATTAAACATTGGAGACTAAATGTTGAATCTGGAGGCTCACGTTTGATGGGAATCAATACTCTAATTTTCTCCTTTTAAAAATGAAGAAACTAGCCGGATGTGGTGGCGTATGCTTGTAATCCCAGCATTTGGGAGGCTGAGACCGGAAGATCTGGGTTCGCGGCCAGCCTCAGCTACCTAGTGAGGTACTCCACAACTTAGTGAGACCCTGTTTCAAAATAAAGAATACAAAATAGGGCTGGGGGTATAGCTCGGAGGTAGAATGCCCCTGAGTTCAATCCCCAGTACCGCATAAATAAATAAATAAATAAATAAATAAGTAAATAAATGAAATAAAAAATAAAATGAAGAAACTAGCTTGTCATGGTGTGTGCCTGTAATCACAGGACTTGGGAGGCTGAGGCAGGAGAATTACAGATTTGAGGACAGTCTCGGTAACTTAGTAAGACCCTCAGCAACTTAGTGAGACCCTGTTTTTTTTAAAAAAAAGGCTGGGGCTGTAGCTTGGAGGTAGAATGCCCCTGGGTTCGATCTCTAGTATCCCCCTAAAATGAAGAAGCTGAGACTCAGCCAAGCAGTGCCTCACACGGCTCCAGAGATGGCTGGTGGCAGACATATGGGCCCGATGCTGTGCCCAGGGTCCCCTGCCTCACAAGCCATGTTGCAGCAGAATCCAGGGCAGGTGACAGGTGAACAGGTGACGGGCACACAGTTGACAGTAGAGGGAGGTGACATGCTCAGAGTCGAGAGGAAGAAGATGTGTCTTAGCCTGTTGTTTCGTTGCTGTAAGAAAATACCGCAGACTGTGTAATTTATAAAGCAAAGTTTGACTTATGGTTCTGAAGGCTGAGAAGTTCACGATCAAGGGGCCACATCTAGTGGGAACCAGGCACCGCTTCAACTCAGAGTGGAAAGCAGGAGGGCAAGCAGGCAACTGCACAGAGACAGACACCAGGGATGGCCTTGCTTCCTGATAACTGGCTTTTTTGGTAACAAATCCTGTCTTTTTTTTTTTTTTTTTTTTGTAGTACTGGGGATTGAACCCAGGGGCATTCTACCTCCGAGCTACACCCCCCAAGCCCTATTTTTCATTCTTTATTTTTGAAACAGGGTCTCTCTAAATTGCAGAGGGCCTCACTAAGTAGCTGAAGCTGGCTGTGAACCCGGGATCTTCCTGCCTCAGCCTCCCCAGAACTGGGATTACAAGCATGCGCCACTGCACACGTCTTACTCCTGTCTTTTGAGAAGGAGGACTCGAGCCCTGGAGAAAGGCATTAATCCATGCAGGACTCTCCCCCAGCGCCCAAGCACCTTCCTCTGGGCTCCACCTCCCCACACCGTGGCATTGAAGGATTAGGGACCCAGCACGTGACCATTTGAGGGACACACTCAAACAGTGATAGGAGGTGTTGATGGTCACTTCATGCTGACGGTCAGCCAGGACAGGCCATCTCTGGGCGAGCGGGGCAGGCTATCCCCTGCAGCAGCCTGGCCTCAGTTTCCTTGGCTCTGCACCCCCATGTCCATCCCCCGCACCCCCATGTCCATCCTCCCCACCCCCCTGCTCCGACGTAAGCTTGTTTGCGTTGGACTCAGACGCACGGCGGACGTTTCACAAAGGCAGGCTTAATGAAGGCCCCGGAGACTTCTGTGGAGGTGGAACCCGCAGCCCGAGCCCTGCTAGTGGAAGTCCACACTCTTGTTCTCAGAGCCGTGGCCGAGTTCCCGCCGCAAAGCCGCCTTTGTCTCAGCCTCCGCGGCTTTCCCGTTGGTCTCTGCGCTTGCAGGATCCACCTCGCCTCTGAAATGCGCCTACTTGGCCCGGAGGAGGTGTGAGGCCCATAAACCAGCCTTGTTAGAAATGACTTACTCATTCCCCCCCTCCACGTTCCCCTCAAGCCTTTTGTGGTCTTTGCTAGTTGGCAGGTAACAAAAAGACGCAGTAAATCCAGGGCCTGTCTGCAGCCAGGCCCGAGCTATCGCTTTACGTAATAAAAGGAAGACAGTTTAACGGGACATTTATGGAGTGCCTACTGTGTACCGGGATCTGGAAGTGACATCCTGGATGGACTGGCGTCCCCAGGATTCGGGTAGCTGGTGTCATCTGTGGGAATTCCCTTGGAGTTGCAGAAGTACCATTTCCAGGTTTGGGGTGGGCACCAGTGAAGGTCAGCGTGGGTGGAAATCCCTGTTGCAGGGACCGAAGTTGGGGTTGTGCCCCATGGCTGGTGTGTGAGAGGGGCCTCTGCACTGGCGAGCCTTCCCTGCCCACTGCAGCTTGGCGTCCCCTCCTGCCAGGTGTCTCAGTCGTATGAAGAAGGCACACAGCACAGCGCGTCTTTACGACGGCAAGATGGCGCTCTGGAAACAGGCCTGGTTTGGGTCCCAACCTCACTTACGGCAGGGATTGTCCACCGGACAGCTCTCCAGGTGGACTTTGACTCCAAGCACCAGTACGAAGCCAAGCGGGCCGGGTCAGGTGTGGGGTGCAGCCTCCGTACAGGTGTGCAGCGGTGCCTGCCTGTCTCAGGTTTTGGATCCGGAGCGCCCCTGCCGAAGAGCCCAGTGTTGGTAATGGATGCAGCAAGGTTCCAAGGTGAAATGGCCGCGCCCCGAGGACTGACCTCCTCCACAATGGGCAAATCCATTTGGTGAGCTAATCGTCATTTTTTTTTTTTTTTTTGCAGTACTGGGGATTGAACCCAGGGGCATTCTACCTCAGAGTTACATCCCCTGTCCTATTTTTTATTCTTTATTTTGAAACAGGGTCTCGGTTGTGGAGGGCCTCACTAACTAGCTGAGGCTGGCTGTGAACTCGGATCCTCCGGTCTCAGCCTCCCAAGTACTGGCATGACAAGCGTGCGCCACCACGCCCGGCTGGGTGAGCTAATCTTTGAATGAGCTTACCGGGTGGTAACCGTAGGCAGATAGGACTGGCTGGACAAAATGCATCACTAGAACCGTGACCTTGGGTCACCTGTCCTCCAGGTTCTCGGCCCAATCCCGAGCTCTGCTGCTCTTATCTCTGGTTGATTCTGTCACTAGGTGACGCCTGCAGGAGACTGATGGTTGGGAGGTGAGAGACCATGGAGGTCCTGCCTGGCCCCAGCTGAGGACTGTGGGAGAGGAATTAGGGCAAGGATTTGGGAGCCAGGCGGATCTGGTTTCATGGGCTCGCATTCTAGCTCTGCGCCTGGCTGCCTGTGTGGTTTGGACGAGTTACTAACGCCGTCTCGGGCTCCATTTCCTGGCCTGTGGCCGGTGCCAGTAACGCAGAGGTGTTGCTTGTTCAGGAGCAGGGACCTGGGTCCCAGGCGCCCCGTGCAGCCCTTGTCAGAGAGTGAGCATGTGGCAGATGGTGGCATGTGTATGACAGCTGTAGTTGAGGCGGAACTGAAAATCACTTAGCGAGAGAAGCTGCCAGTCATCTCTGTCCTGGGGGAAAGTCACTTTGTTCTGAGAAGTCCCCCGAGTGGCCTGACTCGGTGACACTCGGGTACCGCGAGGAGGGACCCCGGGGAAGCACGGGCAGTGGCTGCCTGCACGGCAACCTTCCCTTCACCTGTGGCACGCAAACCCTCTGGCTCAGGTGGGGGACCGCGCCGAGGGCGGGAAGCTGCTTGGGAGTAAAGAGATTCAGGCCTTGACCCCTCTCTCTCAATAAAAGAGAGTAGAATAAACTTGCCATCTCAGCCATCTTGACGTCTGCAATCCAGTTGCATAAATTACACTCACAATTTGTCCAATTATCCTATTTCCAAAATTTCCTTATCATCCCAAACAGAAACTCTGTCCATTAGTCAATAAATCTTCATTCCCCTTCCCCTCTCAGCTCCTGATAACCTCGGTTCTACTTCCTATTTCTTTTCCTTTCCTTTCCTTTCTTTTCTCTTTCCTTCCTTCCTTCCTTCCTTCTATCCATCCATCCATCCATCCATCCATCCATCCATCCATCCATCCCAATGGCGTTCTATCTCTGCATTCTATATCCCCAGCTCTATTTTATTTTTATTTTGAAACAGGGTCTTGATCAGTTTCTGAGGATGGCCTCCGACCTGCAATCCTCCTGTCTTAGCCTCCCAAGTACTGGGATTACAGGCATGTGCCCCCACACCCAGCTTCTACTTTCTCTTTCTGTGAATTTGCCTGTCCTTCTATTTCGAGTGAGGTCATATAGTTGTCCTCTTGAGTCCGGCCTGTTTTACTTAGCATACTGTTTTCAGGATCCATACGTGTTACCGCATATATCAAAACTTCATTCCTTTTTTTTGGCAGGAAAATATTAAATTAAATGTTAAATATTAAATATTAAATATTTAAATATTAAATTAAATTAAATATATATGTTACATCTTGTTGTTAGAATTAAATTTCTATGGCATCATAAGAAAAGACACCTGTTTAGTTGGGTGTGGTGTTCCACACTTTTAATCCTAGTACTTGGGAGGCTGAGACAGGAGGATCGCAGGTTTGCTGCCAGCCTCAGCAACTTGTGAGGCCCTCTGCAACTTAGTGAGACCCTCTTTCAAAATAAAGAATAAAATAGGGCTGGCAGTGTAGCTCAGAGGGTCTTGCCACCAGGGAAGCCAGGTATGCAAGCAGAAAATGTCGGAAACCACTGGGTCTTTTATTCCTAACATGAAGCTCCTGCGCTGTACTCCTGTTAGTGGGAGTGTAGCTTCAGTCTTCATGTGATTGGCTAGAGGGGATGCCAGGGGTGGGGTTGGCATGTGCAATTTTTAAGTTTTTTTCTTTTTGTGGTATTGGGCGTTGAACCCAGGGCCATCTTTCTCTGAGCTACACCCCCAGCCCTATTTTTTAGTCTTCATTTTGAAACAGGCCAATTAAGTTGTGGAGGGCCTCACTAAGTAGCTGAGGCTGGCCGAGAACCTACGATCCTTCTGTCTCGGCCTCCCAAGTACTGGGATTACAAGCGTGCACCACCACGCCTGGCTAATTTTTAAGTTTTAAGTTAGGCTGTTCCTTTGATAGAAAAGATCCAATTGCATTCTCACATTGTTCATCCATCCATCCATCCATCGATGGACGCAGGATATTTCTACCTTTGGTTACTGTGAGCAGCAATGCTGCTGTTAGTATTGGCACCCAGGTGTCTGTTTGAGCTCTTGTTAAAGTTCTTCTGGGTATATACCTAGGAGTATATACCCAGAAGAACTTTTGAGGAACTACCCACACGGACCCCTTCCATTTTGAGAGTCGATGTCTCTACTCGCTAGTCAACTAATGTGGAAATCACTGGAAGTCAGTCTCTTCAAGGGCCCAGGGGAGAGCTGGCTGGCTTGGTGCCTCCCAAATTCTGGGACTACAGGTGTGTGAAACCGTGCCCAGTTTTTTTTTTTTTTTTTTTTTTTTTGTACTGGTGATTGAACCCAGGGACATTCTACCTCTGAGCTACATCCCCAGTTTCTTTTTTCTTTCTTTATGTTGAAATAGGGTCTCGCTAAATTGCTAAGGCTGATCTCAAACCTGCAAACCTCCTGTCTCAGCCTCCCAAGTACTGGGATTACAAGGGTGTGCCATCATGCCTGTCCAGAATGTTAAACTTTGTTTCAAACTTACTGTCTGTTTTAGAAAGTAGCCAGTCACCCAGAGCTGTGAACCCAAGCCCTCACCAATCAGGGCAAGGGGCAGAATCACGCTAGGGATAAAAACCGAGTGGACTGCCCGTGGGGTGTGCCTGCTCACCAGACTTTTTGTCAGTTGCACATCCTTCTGCAAAGAAGCAAATTGCCTTGCCAGGTTACTTTTGATGGCTTGAGTTTTTTTTTTAAATTTTAGTTTTAATTTATTTATTTTTGTGGTACTGGGGATTGAACTCAGGGGTGTTCTACCTCCGAGCTATACCCCCAGCCCTATTTTTTATTCTTTATTTTAAAACAGGGTCTCACTAAGTTGTGGAGTGCCTCACTAGGTAGCTGAGGCTGGCTGTGAACCCGGATCCTCCGGTCTCAGCCTCCCAAATGCTGGGATTATAAACGTGCGCCACCATGCCCGGCTGCTTGAGTTTTTATTTACGGTGGCTCTAGAATCCGTTTCTAATAGAACGGTGTCAGCTGAGTGTGTCGATCCAGCCAGGAGTCCCTCCAGATGCATTTGCTGGGGCTCAGTGGCCGAGCACATAAAGGGCAGCGGGGCCTTGGGAACCCACGCTGGGCTCCAGTGCCGTCCAACCAGGAGCCCTGGCACCTCAGGCCGGGCAGCAGACCCCAGAGGGGCCCGCACGGTGGGGACAGAAGCATCTGGTTCGGGGACGGTGTTAGTCGGCTTTCCATTGCTGAGACCAGACTACCTGACTGAGCAGCTGAGAGAGGAAAGGCTGATTTGGCTCACGTTTCAGAGAGTCAGTCCATGGTCAGACGACTCCAAGGCGAAGCATCATGGCAGCAGGAAGGGGGGAAGAGAGCCACTCAGTCCTGACAACTGGGAAGAAGGGAGGGAGGGAGGGAGGGAGAAAGAGAGAGGGAGGGAAAGAGAGGGAGGGAGGGAAGGGGCAGGGACGCAGGTTATCCCCAAGGCCACACCCTTCCTCACCCATTTCCTCCAGCCTACCCCACTTGCCTATAGTTACGATCCACCAAATACACTCAGATTATTTTTGTTGAACAGGTTGAGACCTGGTGCATTTTCTTATAGGTCTAAAGCTAGCCGTGGGGGGAGAGTGGCTGGCAGTAACCGAATTTGATCTATGTATGTATGCATGCATTTGTTGTGGAACTGGGGATGGAACCCAGGGGCATTCTACCGCTGAGTTCTTTGTATACCTCCCAGCCCCCATCTTATTCTTTTATTTTGAAACAGGGTCTAAGTTGTGGAGGGCCTCACTAAGTTGCCGAGGCTGGTCTCGAACCTGTGATCCTCCTTTCTCAGCCTCCCAAGTACTGGGATTACAAGCATGTGTCACCACACCCAACTACTGAATTAATTAATTAATTAATTAATTAATTTTTTGCAGTATTGGGGGTTGAATCCAGGGGCATTCTACCTCCGAGCTACACCCCCAGCCGTATTTTTTATTATTTATTTTGAAACAGGGTCTCACTAAGTTGCCGAGGGCCTCACTAAATAGCTGAGACTGGCCACAAACCTGCGATCCTCTAGTCTCAGCCTCCCAAGTACTGGGATTACAAGCCTGGCTTCTGAATTTAATTTAAAAGTAAAGTTTTTTTTTTTTGTGGTACTGGGGATTGAACTCAGGGGCATTCTACCTTTGAGCTATACCCCCAGCCCTATTTTTTATTCTTTACTTTGAAACAGGGTCTCACTAAATTGTGGAGGACCTCACTAAGTAGCTAAGGCTGGCTGCAAACCTGTATCCTCTGTTCTCAGCCTCCCATGTACTAAGATTACAAGCATAAGCCACCACGCCCATCTCAGGATACTCAGTTTTAAGGAGCCTGCTATTAAAGTGTAGTTTCCCCAGGAAAATGTTACTCTGCAACATGTGAACGGTCCATGAACTGTATAGGAGCTATATATTTCCTATTTGCCAGTCTGCCTTTTAGATTAGGAATTCCTTCAGGGTGGGGGGGGTCACTTTTTTTTTTTTTTTTCTTTTTTGCAGTACTGGGGTTTTAACTCTGTGCCTCATGGATGCTGGGAAAGTGTTCTACCTCTGAGATACATACACCCCCAGCCCTTTTTAATTTTATCTTGTAACAGGGTCTTACCAGGTTGCCCAGGCCAACCTCAAACTTTTCATCCCCAGCTAGGATTACAGGTGTGTGCCACCTTGTCCAGCAAGGGGTCACCTTGTAGATCCATCAGTATTATCAATGTATACTACAGCACTTGGTTAAATAAGTGCTCAATACTTTTTTATTGGTGCTGGGGGTGTAGCCCAGTTTTACAGTAGACTCAGCATGTGTGAGGGCCTGGGTTCGATCCCTAGTGCTGCATAAATAAATAAATAAACCTTAAAATACAATTTTTCTGTTAAATAGATATTTTTAAAAAAAGGAATTGGGTTGTTTCATGGAAATTCTATGAGCACAGACATATATTTGCTCCTGTATCCCTGAAACTGTTGAAGAATGAGACGGCCATAAAAAGGGCTTGCGTGTCTTGTCTTTGATGGTTCATTTTCGGATTTACCCGCTTCTGGTTGCCTAGCAACTTTCAATGTTATGCCTGAAGCAGGACTAATCTAATTATTTACAAGGAGCAAATGTGTGAGATAGAAAACCTTTGGGGGTGAAGATCGGTTATTTGGTGTTTCTTGGGAAAAGGAGTTCCAAAACGCAAACGGATTCGGTAATACAATATTTTAAATCCAAGGATGAAAATCATTCGATGAGTAAACTTAGCAGATAAGACAAGAAGCAGAACAGCTCAGAGTGACAGGACAGCATTACGGCGGTTTCCGAGCTTAGCTGCAGGCTGTACAGTGTTTACCAACCCTAGAGGAACCGCTACCGTGCGCTCTCCCTAGGTGCAAATGTTACATTCATGGTGAACATCCACTTTCAAAGGCTTGCTGCTACTTGCTTTTTAAAAATTTTTTATATTTATTTATTTATTTTTTGTGGTACTGGAGGTTAAACCCAGGGCCATTCTACCTCCAAGCTACATCCCCAGCCCTATTTTTTTATTCTTTATTTTGAAACAGGGTCTCACTAAGTTGCAGAGGGCCTCACTAAGTAGCTGAGGCTGGCCTCGAACCGGGATCCTCCAATCTCAGCCTCCCAAGTACTGGCTCACGTCAACTGTCACCATTCATTGCTTCTATTGGCCTTCTAGTAGATTCCTTAACCTCAGCGCACCTGAACTGGGCAGCCAGCTCCTTCTCTCTGGACTGCTCTTTCCGCTGCATATCTTCACCTCATTTTTGAACACTCCCCCACAATTTTTTTTGTTTGTTTTGGTACTTGAGATTAAACTCAGGGGCATTCTATCTCCAAGCTACACCCCATTTCTATTTTATTTTTATTGTGGTACTAGGGTTGAACTTCTGAGCTATATACCCAGCCCAATTTTTGTGTGTGTGTTTGTGTGTGTGTGTGTGTGTGTGAGATATGTATTTGAAATATTATTACACTATTTTTGTTACACTATTTTATTCATATAGAACTCAGGGGCATTCTACCTTTGTGCTACACCCCCAGCCCTATTTTATTTTATTTTATTTTTTAATTTGGAAACAGGGTCTCACTAAATTGCTGAGAGTCTTGCTAAGTTGCTGAAGCTGGCTTTGAACCTGCAATCCTCCTGTCTCAGCCTCCCAAGTGCTGGGATTACAAGCATGGGCCACCACGCCCAGCCCTATTTTTATTTTGAAACAAGAGTCTAAGTTGCAGAAGGCCTTGCTGAGTTACTGAGGCTGGCCTCGAATCCTCTTGCCTCAGCCTCCCAACTACTGGGATTACAAGTGTGGGCCACCATGCCCAGCCCTATTTTTATTATTTTTATTTTGAAACAGGGTCTAAGTTGCGGAAGGCCTTGCTGAGTTGCTGAGGCTGGCCTCGAACCTGCAATCCTCCTGTCTCAGCTTCCCAGGTACTGGGATTACAAGTATGCACCACCAGGCCCACCGTACTTTTTATTTTGAAACAGGGTCTCACGAAGTTGCTGAGAGCCTTGCTAAGTTGCTGAGGCTGTCCTCGAACCTGCAATCCTCCTGTTTCAGCCTCCTAAGTAT
>PVLC010041258.1:0-13477 GCA_004027655.1 Graphiurus murinus | reverse complement strand
GTCATTAGGTGGAATATTCTGAATGCATCTAATAGGTAGGTCCATTTAGCTTATAATTTTCCTTGGATCTGAGGCATCTTTACTGACCTTTTGTCTAGAAAATCAATCTAGTAGTGTGAGAGGAGTTTTGAAGTCTCCCAATATTATTATATTGGAATCTATATGTGAATTAATATCAAAAAGAGTTTGTTTTATGAAAATGATTTCACCTATATTTGGGGCATAAATGTTGGCTATCATTATTTTCTTCTGGATTGTTCTTCTTACCAGTAAAAAATGACCTGCTTTGTCTTTTCTGATAACTTTAGGCTTGAAGTCTATTTTTTTTTTTTTTTTTTTTGCAGTACTGGGGGTTGAACTCATGGGCATTCTACCTCCGAGCTACACCCCCAGCCCTATTTTTTATTCTTTATTTTGAAACCGAGTCTCACTAAGTTGCAGAGTGCCTCACTAGGTAGCTGAGGCTGGCCGCGAACCCGGATCCTCTGGTCTCAGCCTCCCGAATGCTGGGATTACAAGCGTGCGCCACCACGCCCAGCTCTTGAAGTCTATTTTGTCTGATATCAGAGTTGCTACTCCTGCTTGTCTTCGAGTTCCATTAGTGTGAATTACCTTTATCCAGCTCTTCACCTTTAGTTTGTGAGTATCTTTACCTGTAAGGTATATTTCTTGCAGACAGCCTATAGATGAATTGTGATTTTTAATCCATTTTGCCATCTTATATCTTTTGTTTAGAGAGTTGAGGCTACTGATATTCAGTATGATTACTGAGAGATGATTTTTAATTCCTAACATTTTGAGATGTAACTTCTGTTTAAGGTAGTGTTTGTTCTTTGTTTAGTTGTTTGTTGATGGAAATCATAGTTTATCTTATTCTGGTATTTATTTGTTGTTTCTTCTTTGTAATTTATCTCTTTGAGTATTTTCTCTAGTGCTGGTTTGGAAGACATAAAATTTTTTAGCTTCTGTCTGTCATGGAAGATTTTTATTTCCTTGTCAAATTTTAAAGATATCTTTGCTGGGTAGAGTAGTCTTGGCTGCAAGTTGTTTTCTTTCAGAGTTTGGGATATGTCACTCCAGGCCCCCCTGACTGTCATGACTTGGTTTGAGAAGTTTGAAGTGATTCTTATTGGTTTGCCTCTAAAAGTCACTTGGCCTTTTACTTTCCTTGCCTTTAAGATTCTCTCCTTGAGCCGGGTGTGGTGGTGCATGCTTGTAATCCCAGCATTTGTGAGGCTGAGACCGGAGGATCCAGGTTCTAGGCCAGCCTTAGCTACCTAGTGAGGCACTCTGCAACTTAGTGAGACCCTGTTTCAAAATAAAGAATAAAAAATAGGGCTGGGGGTATAGCTTGGAGGTAGAATGCCCCCTGAGTTCAATCCCAGTACAGCACCAAAAAAAAAAAAAAAAAAAAAGATTCTCTCCTTGGTCTCTATGTTAGTCAATTTGTTTATTATGCAGTGTAGTGACCCTTTTCTCAGATTTTGTCTAATGGTGGTTCTATATGCTTTCTGTACAAGTGTGTCAACCTCAATTTCAATGTTTGGAAAATTTTCTGATATTACTTCTCTGAAAATAATTTTTATTCCTTTGGTTTCAGCTTCTACCTCCTCTTCTATGCCTATCATTCTTAGGTTTGCTCTTTTAAAGTTGGCCCAGCATAGATTCAACACTCAGACTTATAGGCACAGGTAGAAATTTCCTCAGCAAGATCCTCAAAGCTCAGGAAATTAAAACAAGAATTAATAAGTGGGATGGCATTAAACTAAAAAGTTTAATGAAAGAAAACCATCAGTAATCTAAAGAGAAAGCCTATTAGACCTCTGATAGAGGTCTAATATATAGAATATACAAAGAACTTAAAAGGATTTACACCTAAAAAAATAACTGAATCAAGAAACTGCACTGAATAGATACTTCACAAGAGATAAAAATGGCCAATAGATACATGAAGAAATGTTCAACATCATTAGCAATCAGGGGGTGCAAATCAATACTACACTAAGATTCCATCTAACCCTAATTAGAATGGTACTCATAAAGACATCAAATAACAATAAATGTTGGTGAGGATGTGGGGCAATAGGAACTCTTCTACACTGTTTGTGGGATTGCAAACTAGTTCAGCCACTATGGAGATCAGTGTGGAGATTCCTTAGAAAACTGGGAATGGATACACCATATGATTCAGCTATACCACTCCTGGGTATCTTTCCAAAGAGGTTGAAACCAGAAAACTACAATATGCATACCCATGTTCATAGTAGTGCAGTTTACAATAGCCAAATTGTGGAAACAACCAAGGTGTCCATCAACAGATAAATGGATTACAAAATTATGGGAAATATACACAGTGGAATTCTACTCAGCAATAAAAAGAATAAAGTAACGCCATTTGCAAAAAAAATGGAAGGACCTGGAGAACGTTATGTTAAGTGAGATTAGCCTGCCACAGAAAGTGAACTGGCATATGTTTTCTCTAATATGCGTAAGCTAGGGAGTAACTGGGATATCAGAGGGACTCCAGATAATGGAGGAGAAACTTCACTGGAGCCAGGGAAGTGGCCTAAGGAAAGAGGAAGGGAAAGGGGAAAGGGAAGACTGAGTTTCATTATGGAAATAATACCATCAAATATGTGTATATATGTGAAAATACCTATGTCAATCTGAGTACTCTGTGTTGGGAAGGAGGGAGACAGGGAGGCAGGGCAGAGGGACACCAAGTGTTGTGGGCATATATTTTATTGTCAACATGATTTACATTATAAGGTAAGACTATAATGCACCAATAAAAGTATATTAAAAATACTGGCCCAGATCTCTTCAATATACAACTCACGCTGTTGAATTTTTTTCTAAATTAGATACTATGCATTCATTTTTGGAGTGGTCATCTTCTAAGAGTGAGATTCTGTTTTCCATGTAGTCATGGTTTGTATTGATGCCTTCACTTCAATTATTGCATTCTTCACTTCCTTCAGAGCTTCTTTTTGATTCCTATTTAAGGTATAAGATTCTTTGTTTACTTGATCCTTTATATATTTCAGGCTCTCTCTGAACTCTTCAGAAATCCTGTATCATTTCTTCTATTGAGGTTCCGAATTTTCCTTCTGGCAATCTCTGCAATTCTGTGTTGGAGGGATCTGTTTTTGTAGGATTGTGGAAACTCATTATTTCCTTGCTATTCTTTTTTTTCAAGATTTCAGATTTCTTAAGTGTATATTTTTGTTGCTTTTCATAGCTCCCTCTTACTCTGTAGGTTTCCTATGTCTAATCTTCTCCCTTTATTTCCTTTAAGGTATGCCTTAGAAGAGAATAGCCTCTTCCTTATGGGTATTCTCAGGGTTTTGTTGTGTGTTTATCACCCTTTATTACTGACTTTGAATTCTGTGTCCCATATTACTTCACTGTTTTTCTGCCTGTAGATCATCAATACTAGGTTGCAGTTACTCCAGGGCTCCATCTACTCTCTACAATGGTGATGTTGATGGGTTCCAAGTGTTAAGGTCCAGGGACTTGTCTGTTGTCTCCATAATAGGGAATAGACTCAGTGGTGTGAGCAGAGCAGTTTGTGCCTTGGGCATTTTTAAACTTCAATGTGCAAGGTGTTGGGTGGTTCTGTCTGTCAGTTGTGGTTAGTTTGTCCTTGGTGTCTGGCAGTTCAGTTCTTTCTGGTGGTTCACCTATCTGGTCCAATCTCAGCAGTAGAGGTTTGGAGGAGTCAGCTGTTATATACAAGGGAAAATTGTGTTTTATTCAATGGTGAAGGGTGAGTGAGCAGGAAGGAGTAAGGAATACAAGAATAAAGTAAAGTAGAGAATAGAATCAAGTAGAATAAGAGTTTGAGTATAGTTAGGTAATATATAGTAAAGATTAGAGATAGTGGAAATAAAGGAGAATTCTAGTAGCCAGTGTAGAATTTTTAGGTATAGTGATATGAAATGGGTTTAATACAAGGCACTGAAAGAGTCCAGCAGACAGAACACAGACAATATCTTGCATACACACAAGAGGAGAGGAAGAGAAAAATAACAAAAATAAAAATATAAAAAGGAACCTTAAGAATTGCTTGAGAGTGAGTAAAGATTCTTTGCTGCAGTAGAGCTGCTTTCCCTTATGACTTTGGATGCTTTCTTTCTGTTTGTTTGTTTGTAGCTTTCTTAGAAGAGATGTGAAGGTTATACAGATGTTCTAGTTCAAGCCTGCTCCCCTGCTTGCTCTAGTTCCTACTTTGCTAAGGAGGCTGATTAGCGATAAGATGCAGGGAGGGGCTGGCCCCTGAAGTTGCTAGAAGGAGGCTCTACTAGGCTGGGGGTTGGAAGTGTGGTTCAGGATGCTTACTCAGCATTCATTAGAGTACTAGGCTTAATACCCTGCACCACACACACACACACACACACACACACACACACACACACACACACACAAAGTAAAGAAAGAATAAAGCTTGCAATAGGGGTAGGAAAAAAAACCCTACAAAGTAGCAGCAAAAACCAAAGAAACATACAGAACAAAAAGATGAAGAGGGAAAAATAAGAAAAAGAATAAAGAAAAAAATTGTTGCTCTTGGACTCTGTCACCTTCCTGGATTCTGTGTGGATACATCAGCTATTTAAAATCTGCTTTTACAGTATGTTCTTGGGCACATTCCAAGCCTTCCTTCTCAGTTTCTAGGTAACCTATAGCAATGATGTCAGTTTGTAGTCCCATTTCCTGGTCTCCTGCAGTGAGTGAGACCCTAGTCAGGTGTCTCTCTCTCTCTCTCTCTCTGCTTGTCTGGTCTGAGTACCTCTAGGGCTTGTCCTAATGTAAGTGTGGAGCTCTGCGCTCTCCACAGACCCTAGCCAAGTGTCTCTCTCTGCCTGCACAGATACACAGTGCCTCTGGGGCCCGTCACAGTGCAAGCATAGGGCTCCACATCCTCCTCAGAGAGGGCTGGGTTGGTCTGTAGCTTTCAGACCTGCTGTATTACTCAGAGTTTCATGTGCAGCATGCAGCCGCAATCTTCTTGTGTCCTCCCCCACTCTTTTATTTTTTTTGGGGGGGGGGTTCAGTTACCCCATGAGGATGCTGCACTCACCTGTATTGCCTGGTGCATGGTAGGCAGGGGGTTGTGATAGAGAGGGAAGTGGATATGGTCATCCTTCTCTGACCTGTCCTCCCATGGCTGTGTGATTCTGAGGCTGCTGATCTCCATTTCTGTGTAGTAGGTCTCACATAGCTGATTATAAGATTTTTTGATTCTTCCAAAGGTTCCTGCGGGTCTGCGGACATGATTCATGGCTCTTGTTCATGCGTTTCTACTTGGTTGCCTTTCTTCCTTTTTCCAGCTTAGGTGTTAAAAGGCGGTCTTGTAGATATTACTGAGTTTCCTTGTCTTTAGTTCTCATCTCCTGTGAGGGTAGTATGGGATGTGGAGTGCTGCTTAGTCTGGAGCCCCCAAGATAAGTTAGAGACAGGCTTGCCTAGGAGTCTTCACTCTGTCACCATCTTGGATCTCTCCTCTTAATTCTTCTTAAAATGCCTGATAAAATTTAATCATGAAGATGCCTGGTCCTGAGTTTTTATTTTGATGGAAGACTTTTTACTATTGATTAAGCTCCTTACTCATTATTTGTCTATTCAGACTTATTTTTTCATGATTCATTATTGGTAGGTTGTACCTATTTAGAAATATATCCATTTATTCTGGGCTATTCAATGTGTTGGCACATAATTGTTCGTATTAGTCTCTTATGAATTCCTGTGCAGGCTACCAGAAGTCTCCTGTTTGTTGGCCCAGGCATTTCTCTGATGTAGGATAGGAGGAAGCTCAACTGCCACAGTAACAGATAGCAGAATATGCTGGCAAATGTCCTCCAGAGAGAAACTGGAATCTTTGATTCTTAGCTCCTACTCTGCCATGATTCCTGGGGATGAAGTCCATGAAAGTGCTTGCACCCCCAAATAAAACCAGTTTTCTGTTTATCCCCTTATGGTTTCAGGAGATACCTGTGTACCTAAGGCCCACAATTCCCAAGATTGGTGACTTAAGAGCCAAGCTGTGGGGAATCTTAGAGGTAAGGTACTATATGTATGGTACAAAACCTCTTCCTAGGGAGAAGTTGGCTTTTGGGGTTCCCTGCCCAATTGGATGGTGCAGTGCCCAAGGTAGGGCTTGTGCCCTGTGTGCCTCTACTTTTTCTACCTGTGTGATGTGGATATTTTCTCAGGTGCTCAGTACAGAGGAGTACCTCCCTTCACTTCTGACTTGTCTCTGAGAGGAAACTGGTCTGAAATAGATGTTTATTTAGTGGATATATGTTTAATGAGGGAAAGTCAATGTTTCTTATTCTGCCATGTTGCTGACATTAGTACTTAGTTTTAAAATTATAATGGAAAGATAAGTTGAAACTGTTTATGATTATAGTAAGGTGGTAAGCCAGTTAAAACATGCATTAGTTCTTTTCTTAATATTGCATGGTACAAGTAATTCTTAATTTTAGGTCATCCTGGTCCCAGTGATGCACATTAAAAGAAGATTTACTCACTACTAGTGATAAAGGCCACTATGTTCTAACTTGTTAATTGGATTTATTATACTACATCTCATTGGAGAGTAATTGCCAGGTATCTTGAATATTTTTGTAATACTTCTTGTAAGACACAGCACAATTCATTGGAAATTAGCCATTCATTCATTCTGAGAATCAGATTCATTCCGTAAGTTTCCCAAAATAAGTCAGACACACACACCTCCAACACATTGAACAGTGAAATATTTTCTTCTGGTCTCAATATTCTATGTTCAAGTCTAATATAAAGGATAATAAACAGAATACTAAAAGAAAAAGAAAACTTCTACTTAACATCCTAGCAGCAACATGACACCGCATCCTTTAATTATTTGTATTTCAATAATAATTATTAATAATATCATTATTCATTATAAAATCATTTATTATTAATCATCAATAATAATAGCAACCATTTACTAACCACTTACATATGTTAAGTGTTACAAAAATTATACTATGCCTCTTCACCTTAAACCTTCACATAGATTATCCCTTACCCATGCTAAACTGCATCTATGAAAGTACATACATACCACCTTCTATATTATCAGGAGATACACACCAGGAAAAATAGAGAGGGCAAGAAGAAATAAACCTCCTACAAAAAGTGATAAACAGTGGAGTTCACACAAAATAGACATGAGAGCAATATACAGGGATATTCTGTAGAACAAACTATTTCTATTGCCACATGAAGGAATAGTAAGAAAACAGCTACAATCTGGTCAATCACAGTTATGAATCCAAATAAACTCCATGACACTCAGAAGTAGAGTTGATAAAGAGGTAACATATTTACACGAAACCCAGAGAAGTAGAGATAGCTGGATTAGGAAGCATCTGGTTTAACAACCAATCAAAAAAAGGTAACTTTTGGTGTCTCCAAAACATGCTTACATGTAGACTATGCAGATTTACATATTCCACTTGTATGACAGTAATATTTCATCCCAAAAATAAGTAAATTGGCATTCTCAGCATTTATGGAAACAGAGGTACTTGCTAACAAAATCAGATTTCTGAGCCTGTAGTGTAGGTAACAAAAACTCAAGAACTCAGATTTCCATCCCACTGGTTACACTCTAAGACCATCAATACTTCACTGTTCTTCATCTCACAAAAAACCCTGGACTGACTTCACAGTCAGAATTCTCAAGAGGAAGAATATATGACAAAAATCAAATTTTTATGGCTACTAAAATCTCCTTTGTGGGCTATTCTTTGCCAATGCCACAATTTTAGCAGTTCTCAAGGTCTTCCCTTTGCTCTCCTTTCTTTTCATTCTTTACTGCCTCACGTTTCCATATTATATACTCCTAGAACTCAGAGATTTGGTGTCATTCAGTACCCCTACAAGAAACAGATGACATAGTCAATTTGGGATGAACCATGAACAGCTTGTCTAAAAAGAGGCAACTTGCAAAGAAGTGGACAGGATATAAGGGAACTTCACATGACAGTGGCATAACTCAGGGCAAGGGCAAAGGAGGTACTATCACTGTCCTTAGACCCACTGGACTAAGAGAGAGAGTGATGACTAGAACTCAGGAAAGATTGTAGAAAATAATCTTGAGAGAAACAATGGCTGTCTATGGAGGGGAAAAAAGGACTAGACAACATTCCAAGGGAGAGAAATGAATATATTTAATTGCATTCTTCATTCCTATTCATCTCTTGCTGAGGATTGTTGAGAGAAATCCTCCCTGGAATTTTTTTGCATTTCTATAGGTCTTGAGAGTAGAGGCAATGCTGCCACTGTTTCCATCTTTTCAAGGATGTTTGTATAGTAAATAATCTTGGAAGATAAAAATAGCATCTTGCTCCCAAGCCAATGACAGTCATGCTTACTTCCATTGTCAGATTCAGGTTCCCTAAGCTAAAGACTTTCTAGCACAAGTTTCACCTGTCTTTCTTCACAGTGCCCTAAGAATGGCAGTGTTTGGGGAACAGAACCAAGAAAAGGCTTATATTCTGTATCCTGCTGTAACTGAATCAGTTATTTGTCTTTGAAGAGAGACCCCAAGTCCTGCAACATGGGCAATACATGGGTGAACTAACACATTTGCTTGCCAGTGGGGTTAATTTTCGGATCTTTTATGGTTCTTAATGGGGTTTACTATTGGCAGAACATAATTCGAAGTCAGAGGGATAGAAATCTGCTGATTAATCCATTTAGGTCAGCCTCTTGGAGTGAGAAAAAGGTGGAGAAGGGTAAGAAGTGCATCTATAGGGGCAAGTAGACTCTGTATCACATCATCAAAATGCCATTGACTGTCAAATAGATACTTCTAGGCCTGATTGAATATATTCTAAACTTCTGAATCATACATCTTTTGTTCCTCATACTAGCATGCTCTTCCCCATCCTCTGTCTTTTTTTTTTTAATAGGCTTTACTCTCCTTCAGAAACATGTTTTCCTATCTTTGTTGTATTGGTAATTCCTACTCATCCTTCCAATCTCTGATCAAATATTCTTCCTTAGAAATACCACTCAGATCAATCAAGCCAGCTCATATCTTTCTTTTCCCACAAGACCATATTCTTCATAATGATAGAGGTCCATTTGCTTTTGTTCACGATGGTAATCCTAGCTCCAAGCACCATGCCTGCCACAAACTAGGCTGCAATGAACATGTATCACATGAATGAGTACAATGAAATAAAATGGCCAAATCACATTCAAATCAAGTACCCTCCAAATATGCCAATTCAAATATGCAAACAGTTCTTTTGGAAAGATATTAAGAATTAAAGTCAGAATACTATAGTGATACATGTTTATAGCAGCTCAATTTATAATAACCAAATTATAGAACCAACCTAGGTATCTGTGAACAGATAAATGAACAAGGGAAAAATGGTATATATACATAATGGAATCTTACTCAGCCATAAAGAATAAAATTATATTATTTGCAGGAAAATGGATGGAACTAGAGAATATTATGCTAATTGAGATCAGCCAACTGCAGAATATTATGCTAAGTGAGATCAGCCAGTTGCAGAAGTCTTACATTTTCTCTCATCTGTGAAAGCTAGAAAGAAAATAGGAAACAAAAATATTTCAGGTAAATGAGGAGAGAGAATACTGGAAGGGAATTTGGAGAAGGAGATGGAAAGGGGAAAAAGGAGAATTGTTTTTTAACTCTGGGGAATTATTTTGGCAGGATGAGAAAATGATCAAAAAATATTTGAAGAATAGTATGAAGTTAGAAAAATAATTTTATAGTATTCATCATGTTGAAATGAAGATTTACTATCAAAATATTTTTATTATCTTATTAATATTTGTCTGAATCCTAAAACATCACTAAAAATGAATCATATTTCTCATATAGTAATTGGAAGCTAAATGAATGTAGGAGAAACAAAATGGTAATTGGAACTATAACAGACATTTTCACTCCTATTCCAAAGCATTTATTCTCATCCATAACATCTCAACTTTATCTAGTTTTAACATGATTTTTAATATCTAAGAAGTATGTATACTAAAATCAAAATTAGCTCCACATGAATAAAAACATAATAAAGTTTATCTGTCACTATCTTACTGCTGTAAGAACAAGAACCATTTAATTTCCTCATTTTTTATCTATGATACACAGTATTAACACTGCATGAACATAAACAGCATTTTCATTTCCTATTTTAATTGAGAATTACAGAGAGCAAATCCCCTACAGTACTATGTCAAGATTTTATTTTTCTAGACAGTCCCACCAGTTCCAAAATCAAGCACCTGGATAATGCATTGGAAATATATCTTACCATCTTACTTCAAACTCCATGTCTGTGTCCGCAGCAACAGAGACAGTGACTCAAGGAAATCTTTTCCACCAGTTGAGAAATAAAAATGGTAGCTAAAGCTTTTATTTGGAGAAAAGGGTTTCACATACCATCGAATGTTCAATTTGATTGTGTTGTTCACTGCATTGATCAATTATTTTTCAGAACACCTCTCTCTCCTCTCTTCTCTTCTCTACTCTTCTCTCTCTCTCTCTCTCTCTCTCTCTCTCTATCTCTATCTCTATCTCTATCTCCCTCTCCCCCCGCCTTCCTTTGTTACAATTGAAAATGTTATGGATAGCAAAAACCTAAAAGCAACTTCAACCCCACAACTGACTTTCTTTCCTCTTCTCATGATGACCCTTCTCTACTGCCCCAAGCGGTGCAGGAGGGAGCTGGGGTGGCTAAAGGTACAGTGAAAACTCAGTTAAAATAGGGGAGTGCGCAGTTTCAGAGATTTGTCTCTGACCTCTTCCCATTTAATCTTTCTTTAAATTTTTATTTTCTAAAATAAAAAAAAAAAGAGTAATAGGATTAAGCCAAGATCCCTTAAGGCCTTGTGGTGATTCCTGTTACTAGGAAGAAAAGGCCAAAACAAGAACCATTTTTTTTTCTCAACTCACTTGGAAGTTTCTCATTGATATGTGGTTTTTAAAAGTAATGAAGAAAACTTAAAAACAAAACAAACAAGTTATTTTGAGATACTGAGTAATAATAATAATACAATAATGATCATCATCATAATAATAATAGTAATAATAATAATAGTGAGAAGAAGAAGAAGAAGAAGAAGAAGAAGAAGAAGAAGAAGAAGAAGAACTAACTTCTTGCAACAGACTAATCTGTAGGAATTAATAAAAATTTTTGTTTTATTTTTTGATAGCCATTAAGTACATAGGAAAAAACCCTGGAATTCTATGAAATTCTAATTCTATTTTGTGTGTGTGTGTGTGTGTGTGTGTGTGTGTGTGTATGGGTATGTGTGTGTGTGTGGTATTGAGATTAAACCCAGAGACTGTCTATCATTGAGCTATATCCTAGCCCTTTTATTTGTTATTTTAAGACAGAGTCTTACTAAGTTGACCAGCTGGTCTCCAACTTGGAATCCTCCTGCCTCAGGCTCCTGAGTAGCTGGGATTACAGGCAAGTGCCACTACATCCAGTCAAATTCTAATTATAAAATGTTCATAAATCAACACTGATTTATAAAATTTGAATATTCATATAAAATATTTTTCCCTTGGTAATTTTGCTATCAAACTAAGAATTTCCACCCAAGTTTAGGAAATAAAAGTATATTTATGGAGATGATGACTTAAGTATTTGAGTCAAATACTCACAGTATCTTTAGGGGTTAATTATTCCACACATTACTTTTATTAAAGTAAAGTGAGTTATTTATTAAAATAGTATTAATAAAATATTAGTTATTTTATTAAAATAAAGTTAGTAGAAAGAACAATGTTGGTACAGGGTGTAGAAGTAATATAACAAAACTCTTGCCTCAGTAAAATTCATAAGAGGCTGTGAAGCTAAGCTAAAGTTTGCCTAATGAATAATAAATCTTATACTGTATCTTGAAATTTTAGTCTCAGGGTTTCTTTGCAACCTTAAAAATTATTGAGCATCATTGAGAAATTTGTTAAATAAGCACTTATTATTTTAAAAATAACAACAAGATAACCATTTATTTATTTATTATTTTTGTGGTACTGGGGATGGAACCTAGGAGCATTCTCCTTCTGAGCTATACACCAAGCCCTATTTTATTTTTTGTTTTGAAACAGTGTTTCACTAAGTGACCATGCATTCGCCTCAAGCCTACAATCCTCCTGTGTCAGTCTCCCAAGTACTGAAATTACAATTATGAGCCATCGTGCCTGGCATGAAAACCATTTTACATGAAGAAAAATAATATATTTATATGAAAAATAATTGTTTAGAGGCTGGGATGTAGCTCAGTGGTAAAGCATGCATGAGACCTTGGGTTCAATCCCTAGCATAGCAAAATTATTATTATTATTATTATTATTATTATTATTATCATCATTATTCATTTTTGTGAGTTAAATGTTGGTGAGAAGATAGTCATTGTTTCACGTTTAGCAAATCTTATGTCTGCCTTAATACAAAAAACTGTATTTTTCTACATTCAGTTGGAATATGTTACTTTGACATATATTTTAAAAACCTGGTTTCAAATGAAATGAAAGTGTCTTTTCATTTCATTGTGAATATTCTATATGAATAGCTCTATGAAGTAATATAAAACAAAATTTATGAAATATTGATACAATTAAAAAACAAGTACCAATACTTGGGAAGATGAAACAGGAGGATCCCAGGTTCAAAGCCAGCCTCAGCAACTTAGTGAGGCTCTAAATAAAGGCCATTTTATTTAAAAAATAAAATAGGCTGAGGGTGGAGCTTGAAGGTAGAATGCCCCTGTATTCAATTCCCAACACCACAAACAAAACAAACAAAAACAAAAAATAAACAAGTAGATGATCAATATATAGTCTCTGTTCTGATTTTGAAAAAAAAACTATAAGTATATACATGAATAAATATGTAGATATGACTATAAAATTATAGGAAAGGTTTAGGAAAAGTAAATACTAGGTTATTCAGATTATATAATGTTTACTTATGTATTATATATCATATGTACATATAGTTTATTATGTCATATATACATATTATTTATTGTATTATTACAATTTTATCTATTTAATTTCCATAGTAACCTTTTGTGGTGCTTACAAACGTGACATGTTGATTATTAATATATTTTCTTTTTTGTAGTGTGTGTATGTGTGGGTATGTATGTGTATTCCTTTGCTTTCCAAATTAAAAGGAAGGGTGAGGAATCCAGCTAATTTCAGACTTCTTCTAGGCAACACACAATGCCAGAAAACAAACAAAATAAATCATGAGTTCTCAGCAAAAATCGCTTTACCCCAGACTTCATTTCTGTCAAGTGATTTATTAATATGAGAATTAAAATTCTAGCCAGGTAAAACTCCAAGTTTGGAAAGGAATAACAGAGGATCTTTTTGCCATATAAAAAGATCCATTACTAAACATGCTCTCCTCTACTACAGGATGTACAATTCAAGTAATAATGTAAC
>PVLC010041257.1:0-13509 GCA_004027655.1 Graphiurus murinus | reverse complement strand
GTCCTCAAACCTGTGATCCTCCTGTCTCAGCCTCCTAAGTACTGGGATTACAGATGTGTGCCACCACACCCGGCTTGTCCTATATCTTGATGACGGTGGTGGTTACACAGGTGTATGTGTGTCAAAACCCTTCCCACCTTAAATGAGCATATTTTATTGGATGTGAATTAAGCCTCAATCAAGAGTGTAAAATAAAATACAATGGTTTGGCCCCCAAATTGCTGTGGATCACAAGCAAACATGGAGTGTGTGACTTTTAGGTTTCCATTCAGAAAGGGTTTCAGTTTGCTGTTGTGGGATAGCGGGGTGCTTGGGACTCCGGACCACAGGACCCGATCCCTCCCTCCAGACCCAGCTCCAGCCAGACGGTCCACATGCCGAGGGGAGAGAGCTGGCCTCAAGCCAGGGCTTCTCTGGAAAAAGCACTGCACCATTTTCATTTCGGATGGGAAGTCATTTCTTGGATCAACGGAGATGTGTTTATAAATCTGTGCATCGGCTGGTTTAGATTTGTAACCTGGAAGGGGAGGTGGCTCCTTTCAAACAAAGCAGGCTCTTCAGAGAGCAGACATTCTGGGAGGAGGTCAGGAATCCTCTGGAAGGTGATTCTAGAAATGGACTCTCTGCCTGTGAGTGCAGGGCGGGGGCCTGCAGGGGGAAAGAGACTCCGGAAGGTGAGAACCGGGCTTTGGCACCGCCAACAGCATCTTGTCCTTGAATCTCCTTTGGTTTCTGACTGTGGAAGAAAGAGGCTTTTTCATCAAATGTAGCTGATCTGCACAGAGGATCCACATTTGTGAGTCAATGTGCCAGATGTGCAGGGATGGAAGATGAGGGAAAATGCGTTGATTTGAAGAAGTGCTCAGTCTAGTCTAAAGATAGGTATGTACGTAAATCGTGATTCGGCTCTGCTGCCTGTGGGTGTTTTTTTTTATTATTATTATTCTTATTTTGGGAACTGAGAAATGAACCCAGGGGCATTCTACCTCTGAGCTACACACTCAGCCCTATTTTATTTTGAAACAGGATCTTGCTAAGTTGCTGAGGGCCTCACTAAATTGCTAGGGTGGGCCTTGAAACTCCGACCCTCCTGTCTCTGCCTCCTAAATTCCGGGACCTACAGGTAACACATGACACGTTGCCTGGCTTTGCCCGCTGTGTTTTATGTAAAGCTGGAGTCCGGTGGCGCTTTGTAAAGCCCAGGTTTTCGTGACAGACACCCTGCCTCCCTCGGCAACTGCTCACCTAGATGTCCTTGTAGCTGCCTCGCCTGGCCAGCGTCCCTCCCCTGATTCCTGTGTGTGCCCTTTAGCTCCCTGGCTCCTCATCCAGGTGCCACATCTACATTTACGCCCTCCAGGCTCTGGCCTTGGCTCTCTCCAGCCCCAAGGGCACTTGCCAGGCCGACTAGGACCTCAAGCTTCCCTTTCTCCCTGCAGAAAAGGGGAGTAGGTGGACGCTAGGCATGGGCAAGACATCTCTACTTTTCTAAACTGGAATTCCGGAACACCGTAGATAGCGAATTGGGTCCAATTAAAAAAACAAAAACAAAAACAAAAACAAAAACGCGGCCTCAGACCCATAAATAATGAGTGCTCAGCATGACCAAGAGATGACAATTGGGCACAGCAAACCAAAGTCATTCCTGAAACGGACATCAACACCAAACCAGATGAAGTGGGCTAAATCTTTATCCCCCTCCCCCACATTTATATGTTGAAATCTTACCCTTCAAAGGGGGTGATATTGGAACATGGGTCTATCATGACCTTGGAGCCCCAATGGTTGGGATTAGAGCCTTTATAGGAGGGAACCCAGAGAGCTAGCTAGTTCCTTCTCCCATGCAAGGACACAGTGTGTGGGCGCCATTTATGAACCGGGAAGGCAGCCCTCACCAGACGCTGAGTTGGCTATACCTTGATCTTGGGCCGCCTAGCCTCAGAACTACAACTAATCATTGTCAGTTGTTTATAAGTCACCCAGCTTATAGTATTTTATGTTAGCTACCCAAATGGACTAAGATATCAGACATATCTTTAGGATAAATGAAAGGCCCGTAATGGATAGTAGCAGGATAGCAGGTTAATTCTATTTCCAAAGTGCATTCTTGATGATTTACTCTCCTTCTCAAGAATCTACAGTAGCTCCCTATTGCCTGTGGGTGCTGAGGGAAGAAGTTCAGGATTCTCCCAAGACAGTTTAAAACTTACACAATTCACCTTGGATGTGGTAGGAATTGGACCTCTTTAATGGATGCTCCAGTGGCATCTTGCTGAAATAAAATAATAAAATAAAATGATCAGTCCCCAGAGAGGCTTTTCAATTCCCTTTGTCATCAAATCATAATCCTACCTTGCCTAAATATAGCACACCTCACACATAGGCGGGGCATTTGCTGAATTTGCCCCAGAGTAATATAGCGTTCCTTGCCTGGCAAGCTAATAAATCCAGCCTCAATCCAGGTGATATTTTGGCCTTTGGCTATTTGGCTACACTTTTTTTTGTTGTTTTTTTACAAAATTCTCTAAATCTAAGATCACCCAACTAACCTGATATCCCAGTATTGCCCAACCTGTGGCCTTTCTTTCAGGTCAGAAGGATGACAGTCTTGCTTTACTCTTTCGTGGCGTCCTCCGTGTGCTGGTCCCTGTGGGTGCAAAGGTGGGGAGAGGGCATCCCTGGCCTCCAGGGGTTCACGGTGAGAGAGGAGAGAGACATGTAAACAGACGGGAGCCCCACGCTGACCCAGCCACTGTGTCAGGAAGACAACCAGAAGCCCTGAGCGCCCAGGTCTCCCTGGCTCATTTCATTTTCCTCCTCCATGGAGATGTCTAGAACTTCTTCCAGCCCAACAGGCTTGTCTTATTCTGTTTTCTGTTGCTGTAACCAAATACTCCAGGCTGGGTATTTTTTTAAATAAAGAAAAAAGGTCTATTAAACACACCATTGGGAAGCTGAAAAACCAAGGTTGTTTGGCCTCTGGTGAGGGCCCCCTTGGTTGTGTCACAGTATGGAGGAAAGGTGGGAAGAGAAATGGTCGCCAGAAGGGGTCAACCGTGTGGAGTGGCCTCACTTTAGAACAACCCACTCTCTCAAGAACTATATTCATCCCTTCTAAGAGCCCATATGACCTAATTACCTTCCACTAGGGCCCTAACTCTTTTTTTTTTGTGGTCCTGGAGGGGGAACCCAGGGGCATTCTACCTCCGAGCTCCATCCCCAGCCCTACTTTTCTTCATTTTGAAACAGGGTTTCACTAAGTTGCAGGGGGCCTCACTAAGTAGCTGAAGCTGGCCACGAACCTGAGATCTTCCTGTCTCAGCCTCCCAAGTACTGGGATTATAAGCATATGCCACCATCCCCAGCTTAGACCCTAACTCTTAATCCCACCACATTAAGGACAAAATCCTCTGACATGAGCACTTGGGGGACACCCTCATAAGCAAACCATAGCAGGGATCTTGTCTTTTTTCATTTCCTAATATTTTTATGCAGTAAGGTTTAACACAATTCTGACCTTATTGTTTCTCTCTTTTGTCTTTAGTTCTAGGATTTAGCCTTAGATTTGTCCTAATCACTCACTCCTAGTTCCCTTCTCTCTCCAGCACCAAGTGGCTCACTCATAAGTACTTGCTAGTTGATCATTGACACATTTCTAGGGTACAGAGCATGATTGGAGCAGTACTACTTCCTTGAGATTCTTCGACGTCTACTCTCCAATTTAATCACTGCTCAGTGAGTCCAACACTGGGAGGGATGGTATTGGGTTACAGCTCATTCATTTCTCCTTATTTTGTGTAGGATTCTCTTCCAACATGTGGCAGGAACTGCCCTTTTTTTTTTCTTTTCTCTTTTGGTGGTATTGAATCCAGAGGCATTCTACTTCTGAGCTACACCTCCAGCCCTTTTGAAAATTTTTTATTTTGAAAGAGGGTCTCCATAAGTTACTGCGTACTTGTAATCCTTCTGTCTCAGCATTCCCAGAACTGGGATTTCAGGCATTCACCACTGCCCCCGGCGGGCTGTCCATTTCTGGCAGGAAGGTCTATGAGTGCATGGACCATATTTTAGAGGGCATTTTTATGGTGAAGCTGTTGTTGGCTCTACTTGATTATTCTTCTCTCTAGATTTTTGGTAAATGTTATTGCTGTCAAAATTCACTATGTCGAAAATGTCTTCAGCTTTTTCCCAAGTCCTGATTTTATCTCACCATTTCCTAGAAAGTAGCTCATTAGCAAAATATTAAATGTGCCCTGGGTATTCCTTCTCAGGAAGAGGATGGGCACAAGGACATGCTACACATTCAGGAGGAATTGGACTAATGGTTTAGACTCAAGAGGTGGGAGATTGGGTGTAGAACGGCTACTTGAGAAACTCTCATAATCCTAGAACGTTTCAATGAAAAGAGTGCTTTCCTAGAATACAATGGTAGAATGAGAGTACTGTGGATCTTTAGCGCTCAATATTAGTTAGTCAATACTAATGATAATTCAATTACGTAACAACCTCTACCTCTGATTTAAGGAATCAGGTGTGAAAAAGTGGTGTCAAATTGCTTTGACCCTTCCTTTGCAGAATTGTCACATCCTGTTATTCTTCCTGCCTGCTGTGTGCCGTCTTCTGACCTGTGGGGGGCGGGGCTCCATCCTTCCATCTCTGCATCTGCAGAGACCTTGATGGACAACTGGACCAAAGCCACCTGCCAGCAGATGCTGGGAGGAAGGGCCAGGATGACAGGTTGATTCTCTTCTATTCCTTCCGCACGTTCCCATCGACTAAGAGGGGCGTTTATTACACCAAATTTATTCTAGGTGTCCTGTCCTCCATCACACCGGTTAAACGAGAACAAACAATTATCTAATATTTATTTATTTATTTATTTATTTATTTATTTATTTATTTATTTATTTATTTATTTATGTGGTACTGGGGATTGAATCCAGGGGCATTCTACCTCTGCGTTATACCCCCAGTCCTATTTTTTATCTTTATTTGGAAACAGGGTCTCACTAAGTTGCAGAGTGTCTCACTAAGTAGCTGAGGCTGGCTTCAAACCCAGATCCTCCGGTCTCAGCCTCCAAAGTACTGGGATGACAAGCGTGCACCATCATGCCTGGCTTTACCTAATATTTATCAAAGAATAAAGAATAACTTCCACTCATGTATTGTTAGCTGCTTATACTCTTTGTCTGCTAAAGACACATGTAAGACCATGCAGAAAACTACATATGGATTTATCCCAGAGAGTGTTGATTACAGTGTTATTTATACTAGCAAAAAATTAGGAAGGACTTTAAAGTCCTCCAAACAAAAATAATAAATGATAGACTGGACTATATGATGAAAAGGTGCCACTAGACATTATGGCATTGAAGGATGACCAGGAGTGAGGAAAGTATGACAGATCAATAAATGAAGGAAACAAATAATAATAAACCTATATTGAATAGAGTTCCAATTTTGAAAAATACACGCAAACTAATATGAGTGATTATTGGCAGTACTTGACTTTTCTATAATCTTAGTGTTTTTGGTGTGCTGCCCATTTTGTTTGCTGTGATTATTTCTATATTATTTTCCTTTCTTTTTCCCTTTATTTGTTGTTGGTGGTAGATTTTATTGTTGCATAATTTGTTTATTTGCCTGTTATATTTTTTATTCTTTTATTTTAGAACTTCAGAGTTATTTTTTTTCATGTAGGGGTGAGATGTCTATTGTAAACATCATAATATCCTCCACCCCCTTTTTTTCTTGGTACTGGGGATTAAACCCAGGGTTATTCTACCTCTGAGCTACACCTCCAACCCTAGCTTATTTTTTTTTTCATATGGAAACAGAGTCTTGTTGAGTTACTGAGGGTCTCACTAATTTGCTGAGGCTGGCCTCAAACCTGTGATCCTCCTGTCTCAGTCTCCCAAGTACAGGTATAACAGGTGTGTACCACTACACTCAGCCCCCCCCCCCCTTTTTTGAAATGAGTCTCTGACGTCAATGTGAGAATTAAATCTACTCACACTAATTTAAATTATATATTTATATCACATTTTCAATAAATGTGATTTTCCTCTGGTTTGTTTTTGATAGCCTTTGCCTTCTTAAATCAATAAAGCTTTTTAATACCCCCCCTTTTTTTTACTTTCAACTATTTTGGAAATCACACATTGTGCTTGTATACTTTTATTCTTCACTCTAAAGTTTCTAATACATTTACTGAACTTTGTGTTTTGCTAACCAAGTCTAAACAAAGTGTCTCTACCCTCCCTCCCGAGCACATCCAGATAAACCTGGCTTTGTCGTCTGTCTCCCAGCTTTTATTCTCCCAGCTTTCATAAATATTTTATTGAGTATTTTTCTTCTCCTTTGTGTTATAATAGTAATTAGTTAATTAATACTTAACCATTTTTACTGTCTATGGGTAGCTAAAATTTTCGGCACAATTCCAATTGTTTCTTTTCTTTGGAGCTTCTTAAATGTCACGCCTTCGTGTTGCTTAAAAACTTATTTTAAGTTCACTTATAATGTGTCAGCAAGGGTCTCTAGGCTGTAAATGCCCTTAATATTTGAAGACCTGAAAATGTCTTCGTTTTTCCCTCATTCTCTTAAGCTATGTTGAATGATTAAATAAGTTAAAGATACAGAAAACAATAACATAGCTGAGTTTGTGTTAACTTTTGGCCAATTTTGCTTTAGACGTTAAGAACGATCTGTATACATTAAGGTAAAATCTCACTTCTCTGTCCACACCACGCTTAGCGTTAGCCCCTGTCTCGAAGTAGATGTCTATCAGTCTTGTGCATGGTTCTATATATTCACTACCTATGCAACTCCCCTTAAATTAAATATATCTAGCATTGTTTTGTATCATAATATATCTATCCTAGTGGCATTTGCTTTTCACTCATACCAGGTCCTTGACATTTACCACTGTTGCTACAGGTGGGTCTAGTTCATTTATTTTACTCCCGTGTATTAATAGCCTGGTGTCAATAAACCACAATCGAATGGTCCGTCCACTCGCTCACTGAAGCGCAGTTGGACTGTTCGCATACTTCACTCTTACAAACAATGTGGGGATGAGTTTTGCTGTAAATGTTTGTAACCTTGGACACATATGTAAGAATTTCTCTAGGGCAGAAACTGGGAATAAATTTGTTGTGTCAGAGGTTGCAATCTTTAGCTAGATGTCAAAATTAATTGTTCCAAATGATACTCCTTCTTGCGTCCTATAAAAGTTCCTATTTTCCCACACTTGATATTATCAAAGTATTTAATTCTTCCCCATCTGATGGGCAAGTTATGAAATCTAATTGCTGTTTTCGATTGAGTTTTCCTGATTGCTAATAGGCCCAAACATCTTTTTATATGTTAATTAATCCTTTGGATCTTTTCAGGGAGTTGACTCTTAATTGTTTTTGAGTCTCTTTGAGTATTTACCTTTGATTAACTTTAGGAGCTCCTTTTATATTATTATTATTATTATTTTATTATTATTATCATTATCATTACCATTATTATTTGGTATTGGGGATTGAGCCCAGGAGCATTCTACCTCCGAGCTACACCCTAGCCCTTTTTAAAAAAATGAGACAGGTTCTTGCTAAGCTGCTGAGAGTCTTGCTAAGTTGCTGAGACTGGTTTCTAATTTGCGATCCTGCTGTCTCAGCCTTCCAAGTCCTGGGATTACAGGCATGCACTACTGCACCCAGCTTTCTTTTTATATTTTAAATACTGGAAATTTATCTGATAATTCCCTTTGAATAGTACCTCTGCCACGTTCTTTCTATTTGTTCATCTGGAATCCCCATCAGACAAAATTGAAATACTGCTGTTTCTTATGGAGGACTTCAAAATTTTCCTTCCTTCTTTTCTTCTCTTTTTATGTTTTCTGTGTAATTAATTTAATTCTATCTTCCAATTTATTGATTTTCTTCTGTCAACTCTATTATTTAACTATTTATTCATTCAGTCTTCATTAGAAGTAGTTATTGATTGCCTATTATGTGTCAGATACTTTAAATTCTGGAAATTAAATTATAAAGAAGCTCAAAAAACAAACAACCAAAAATTTAAAAAAATGGAACAGATTATCTCTGTCACCATAGACATTATATTTTAGTAGGTAAAATTCTGTTCCACTTTAAATTACATTGTCTATATCCTTTATTTGCAAGATGTTTAACTTGGTTCATCTAAAACTATTTTTCAAGTAGTTATTTCTCGTTGCATAGAAGATCCACTTTATCTCTATTTCTTACAATAAATTCCTCGTGTTATATTGTTTGGTTTCTCATCTGCTGACTCTCCTTTAGGGACTGAGTGCTTCCTTGTGTGTTTTATAATTTCTTGACTGTGAGTTCATCTTCAGCAGAGTTCCAGCCTATGAACTAGATTACGAAGACTTTCTGGGCTGGGGGTGGAAAAGTGCAGCCAAGTTGTTTGTGCCTCACCTTGAAAAGGTCCCTAAGTCCATCCTGGGAAAAGTGTATAGCCAGGCATGGTGGCACACAGTTTTAATTCCAGGATTTGGGAGGCTGAGGCAGGAGGATCACAGGTTTGAGGCCAGCCTCAGCAACTTAGACCCTTAGCAATGTAGTGAGACTCTGTTTCAAAATAAAAAATAAAATAGGAACCCAGGCGTGGTGGCGCACGCTTGTAATCCCAGCATTTGGGAGGCTGAGACTGGAGGATCCGGGTTCGCAGCCAGCCTCAGCTACTTAGTGAGGCTCTCCGCAACTTAGTGAGACCCTATTTCAAAATAAAGAATAAAAAATAGGGCTGAGGGTGTAGCTCAGAAGTAGAATGCCCCTGGGTTCCATTCCCAGTACCACAAAAATAAATAAATAAATAAATGAATAAATAAATAAATAAATAAATAAATAGGGTCGGGGGATTAGCTCAGAGGTAGAATCTCCCTGTGCTCAATCTTCAATCCCCAGTACCTACGCGCGCACACACACACACACACACACACACACACACACACACACACACACACACCATGATGGGAATTCAAACCTGACCTAGACATAGAAAGGCTCAGGGTGCCGATTTCTTATATTCCTCTCTATGTCCACCCATGGCATGGGGTATGGCTCACTTTCAGGTCCAGACTCTGGGCCATTGGGTAGAGATTTATCTCTTCTTCTAGGGATGAGAAAGTTCTGTGGTGTTTCTGCTAAGCACTACGCCTCCCCCGCCCCCCCCGAGAATTACATAACTCCTTTCCCTAAGGCAGAGAGACCCAATCCAGATCCCTCTGGGGACTGAATGGCTGAGCATACTACCTCTTCCATTCTAGACTCTGAAAATTTCTATTTTAACATATAAATATGTGTCCTTAAAGGAACATGCTTTTCAGCAAATGCATACATCTGGGATGATGGGGCAGCAGGAAAAGGCTGAGCTTGCTCAGTCTTGCAATTTGGCTGGAAGTGCAAAACGTCTTCTGCAATAAATATGTGGTATTTTTTATGATGAAGAAGAAAAAGTCATGCAAAGTCCAATCATGTAGTTATGGGGGAAAAGTGTGAGTTTAAGGGAAGGTAATTCAATAATGAACCAGAGATTGGTTGAAGGAAAATAGTAGGGGCCAGAGAAAGAGTGGGGTTCCCAGGGTACATGACCAGCCTCATCCTCCATTTCAACTCTTAGGAGTTCTATGTAGTATAATTCCTTCTCTAATTTCAGGTTTGTATCCCCAACCCTAGCCTCTGAGTTTCAGGCCTAGGTTTTCAAAATGCCTCTTGAATTTATCTACCAGATAACCTCAAGTTTTGTTCTTTATAATTAAGACGAATATATTAATTACTCCTTTCTCCTCTCTATGGCACATAACTATTCCTTCTACATTTCTTAATTTGGTGCCTATAACCAACTGGTTGGTCATATTCTAACTTTAATGTCAATCTACTCTTTTCTCTGCCTTTTGCAGTGAATACGGTGGTTCCTTGGCATTTGTGGGCTTAGGTTCTGGGACCTTAACCTTATAGATCCCAAATAGGAGATGCTCAAGTCCTGTATATAAAATCGTGTAGTAATTGCGTATAATCCACGCACACCCTCCGTTATGCTTTCAATCATCTCTAGATTACTTACAACACTTAGTATAATGTGGATGATATGTAGATAGTTGTTATACTGTATTTTTTAGGGAATGATGATATTTTAAAAGTCTACATAAGTTTAGTACAAAAGCATTTATTTTTCTCCAAATATTTTCTATCTGCAGTTTGTTGAACTTGCAGTTGTGGAATCTCATAAGCAGGGAGGGATGACTGTATCTCAGAATCAAATCCTGGTTCTAAGTGTTTCTTGACACCTCTTTTTCTTCTCTATCCCTACTTCTATTGAGCTGTGTCAATCATAGGTGACTCCTGGGTTTTGTCACCTGGATGAGAGCCACAGCCTCTTTCTTTCTTCACTGGTCTCCCTCTCTCCACTTGTCCTTGTCTGTGATTTATCCTCCATCTTGAAACCAGAATGGGCTTTCCAATATACTAACTCTGTTGTGTCACTTTCCCCATCATGTCAGAGAAGGATAACTGGCCACCAAAGGCTGGTGACTTTCTTTCGCAGTGTTGAGTTGGTATAGAGTCAGGGACCATGTATCCCAGGACCACCCCCTTCACATTAGGTTGAACCTTCTGACTGATCCTTGACAAGAGGATATGAACAGAAGTGGTGTGTGTGTGTGTGTGTGTGTGTGTGTGTGTGCGCGTGTGTGTGTGTTTTCTGGGATGAAGTGGTTAATTCCTAGTGTATTTTCCCAGATAGCCTCTTTCTCATCCACAACAACTCTAGGAGTTATGTGTGAAGACTATGGGCTCATATTTATGGAGTCCAGGCTCCTGAATCCTTTCTTGGAGGAAAGCCATCCAACCAACTACACCCTCCTTGGACTGTACCATGAATAAAAAACCCATTTTTCTTAGGTTGATTCCCTTAAAGTTCAGGGGTTATTTGGTTCAGTAGCTAGTGTAACCTTAACTAAGCTTTTGATTAAATCATAAAATGTCTCTGAAAATAACTTCAAACCTGTTTGCTTACAGCAATGCACAATGCCTCTGCCTGTCTGTATTGCTGAATTTCTAATGCCTGTCCCTTACTCCTAATGGTCATGCCAGTTTCCTGCAGGTAAGCCCAGGTATGCCTTCTATCTTGCACCAACGCCTTTACTCATGTGGTTCCTGTACCTGGGATGCTCTTTCACTCTTCTCCTTGTTAATATTTTCCCAGAGACTTAGCCTAGACATTTCTTCTTCTGTGAGGCTTTCCTTTACTATTTCTTTCCTGTAGCTTCTTTATATCCTGCACCATGAATGAAACTTGTCATGTAATTTGAAGAGAGAGAGAGAGAGAGAGAGAGAGAGAGAGAGAGGATTAATTGATAAGAAGACACAATTTTTGTTTGATTCTTGGCTGAACACCAACTAGAGTGGATGAAAAGGAAAGAATGATCTCTATGATGTCATCTCCTCCTCCTCCTCCTCCTCCTCCTCCTCCTTCTCCTCCTCCTTTTCCTCCTCCTCCTCTTCCTCCTCTTTCTTCTTCTTTTTCTCTTGTCCACTTTTTTGACTCTTCTTTGCTAAGGAAAGAGTCTTTCTTATATCCATCAATGCTCCCCAACCTTTACTCCTAAGCACATCTTTTGGTCCCTATAGGAACAAAAAAATTAAATAAAAGAGAACAAACTCTATCTGAGAGATCACTTATTTGGAACCACGTCAAAATGCTGTTCAGCCACATCCAGGTACCTCTAACCCCACTTTAAAAATACATTCCTGGTAGAATCTAAGATCTTAGGAAATTGACCCAGTCCAAACATGTACTACAACAAATTAAATAGTTGAGTTAAGGGATTTAAGTAAATGTGGCATGATTTTGCTGCCATGATAAAGTATGTTTTAAGAGTAGGAGCATTTGGTGTAAGGCTACTTGTTGGGGAGAGTAAAGTACACAGGACAATAGGTAGACTCTTACAGGCAAGAGAAAGGGTGAATTTGGTGCTTTTGACTAAGGTAGAACAAGAGGGCCATTAACAAATGGATTTTTTTAAAAACCGGAATGTTATACAGAGTGTGCTGCATAATTTAGTTTACAGTGATGTTCAGATAGTAAGGGTTATTTAAATTACCCTATGGGAAACTCTGATGGAATATTTGATAACCGACGAAGAGAAGGAGATGAATAGATAGCTACTAGTGAAACTTCCAACAACATCAATTACCATGTCATTTGAGTTGGAGGAGAAATGAAATGGTTGGTTGCTGATTCTGATTTTAGGTTTTAGTTTTGACTTATCTGAAAGTCTTTTGTTGACTCTGAGAATCTGGATATCTGCCATAGACTTTGTTTTCCTTCCATGCTGGGTGCAACACTTGCGACACAACCAGGGCAGGTTCCATAAATGCTCCTGACGGTATTCTTGGTCACTGCCCTCGGCACCTGCAGGGTGTGGCAAACACCCTCCATGCCCAGCCCAGAATGTACTGCTAAGACTCTCGAAGGTAGTGAAGAGAATTTGGAAGCACATCAAGGGAATAAAAAGGCAATTGCTGGCTTGACCATGCACCCAGCTAGCAGAGCCCTTGAGCCCCACCCTAACCTCTACCCCAGTGGATACCTGTGCAGGGAACATAAACTGCAGGGACAATATGGCCAATTAACTGAGGTGCCCTCGCCAGGTCATGATCCCTCTTTCACATCAGATGCAGAATTCCTCTTTCCATGAACAGCAGAAGATAGGGTCGGTTCCCTATCTCTTCATGAACATGACCTGAGAATTTCACTTAATGCTTATACTGCACCATTGGCTTGCTCTTTGTTATTATTATTATTACTACTTCTACTGCTACTACTACTATTATCAATATTATTATTATTATTCTGGGAATTGAACCCAGGGACATTCTACCAATGAGTTATACCCCAGTCCTTTTATATTTTTATTTTGAAACAGAGTCTCGCTAAGTTGCTGAGGCTGGCCTGGAACCTCTGATTTTCCTGTTTCAGTCTCCCAAGTACCAGGATTACAGGTGTGCACCACTGCACCCAGCTTCTTTTTTCATTATTTCACTTCCTCTCTTATTTAGTTCTTGGTTTAGTACATCAATAATTCATGAGAGATGTGTCTTCTTGTTAATAAGAAATGCTTAATGAGGAGATTTCAAAATATCCTTTTTATCTCTCCACTCCCATTTCCTCTCACAGTTATCAGTTTGGCAAAAGAACTTTCCTTACCTTTTCCTATTAATTTACTTTCATATAGAAATGCAGGTAAAAATACCCTGTTTCGCTTCATATTTTTTACATAATTGAAATGGTTCATTATAAATTTTCCTGCTATATGCTTATTACTTTTTACAATATTTCTTGGCGATCCTTCTGGATGCAAAAATGTGGATCTACTTTATGTTTTGTAACTGCAACTAAATATTTGTTAGTGCATGAAATATTCACTTTCTGATATCTATTTTCCCTACAATGAATAATACTAAAATAAAAATCCTT
>PVLC010041256.1:0-13477 GCA_004027655.1 Graphiurus murinus | reverse complement strand
GAATAAAGGCATTTTCTAGGTATGATAATTACAAAATTACATGAAAGCATTTACCAGGTTCCCAGCAAATCCTTTACGAAATGGAAGATGCTAGAGCTGAAGTACAGCCAGACTTGGTAACAGCATGCAAACAACCTTCTGAGTCAAAAATCATTCAGAAATGTCTAATCCTATAACTGTATCAAAGCTGGCAGGTGCTTACTACACAGAACATTAATTTGGGAGATTTAGAGGGGATTTTGAAGATAACCTTCTGCGCCCAATATATTAAAAGCAATGTGTCTCAGGGTAGAAATACTGAATATTTCATAATCAGTAGGAAAGATGAAGATACAAAATGTGAACAAGAGAATATTTTCTGCCCGTAAGTAACTATACATTTTTTATGGAGCTTCTCTGTTTGTACTGATGGGATGGAATCTAGGCAAGAATGTGGATATAAGATCAGAATTGTTTCAGTTCAGGTACAAAAAAAAAAAATTGCCATGATCAAAATGACAGGTCACAATATGAAGGTGTTTGATGTATGAAAGCAAGGACGGTGTCCTATGAAAAAAACTAATGAACACCTGGATGAGAACTCAGAAGGATAATGTTGGTGAGAACCTCCACTCCCATGTACAGTGAGCTGTGTCCTGCCCTAACAAACACGACAATGCTGTGCAGTCTGATTTGATCTTTTCATAGAGCCTCCGTCACTTGATTGTGTCTTCAAGTGATTTTTTAAATTAATTGTTTATACATTTACTGGTCCATTATAGTTTCACATCATAATGTAGTTCGTCGTGATAATGAAGTACATGCACACAGCGCTTGGTTTGAATCATTACATTAATAAACTAAAATTCAACAATAAGAGGTTGAAAGAAAAGCAAGGAAATACAATGAACAGGAACAAATGACCAAGCTGCAGAACATGCATTTGATCTCACTAAGAAATGTCAAAAAGCTGGGCGTGGTGCCGCATGCTTCTAATCCCAGTACTTGGGAGGCTGAGACTAGAGGATCCAAGATCTTGGCCAGCCTCAGCTGCTTAGTAACATTAATCTGATTCAAACCCATAAGTTTGTAGATCAAAAGGGTAAATGATTTTCTAAAATTACAACATTCTTTATTATGTATTCTTGATTACAAGAGTCTTAAAATATGAGATTAAAAATGTCCAATGAGAAACCTACAAAAGAAAGACCTAGGGAAACATTATAATATCAATTAACGATCTAAGGAAATGGGCTAAAAGTTTAGTGAATATCTCTTAAAGATTTTCATAAATGTGGACTTCAGAAAGAGTATGATGAAAAAAAATCAAACAAACAGAAAAGTTATAACTATGTCTTTAATGCATTGCAATCTAGTATTTCCTAGAAGTAGATCATGGTGCTCAAATGCATGAAAAAGTTTAAATTTTATTTCATGAGGCTAACTTGGATTAGCTCTAGTGATATACTATCAATTATATATAAAGTCTCATTATATATCTGCTTCACATTCTTCCTTTATACTTACAAGCCTTGTAAAATTTTCTCAACTAATCCATTGTAAATATGTTGATTTCTACTCTCCAGTTTTTAGAATACAGCTGGCAAACTCAAAACTGGAGCAATTTAACTGACAGATTTCTTTGTTTCTATACCAGGGTAGATAGATATGACTGGAGGAAATCACAGTGTCCTCAGATAATTACCTCTAAAAAGCAATGTACTCTGAGGTCAGTGGGGCATTTACCTTCCACAACAATTCTTATTTGTTCTCATAAGATTTTCCTTCCTCCCACCCGCCTCCCTTCTTTTTTGTTGTACTGGGGATTGAACACAGGGGTACTCTCCACTGAGATACACCCTCAGGTTTTCTTGTTTTTGTTTTTTTTTTTAAACACAGTCTTGCTAAGTTGCCAAGTTGTGAAGCCTGACCTCAAACTTGCAATCTTCCTGTCTTAGTTTTCCAAGAATTGGGATTATATGTTTGTTCCACCGTGCCTGACTTCCATTTTCCATAATACATAAACTTTCTCTTATTTCTTCAACTATGCTACTCTACTGCCTTTCTACTCATTCTCAGATGAAAATTTTGTCTCACAAAAAACTGAAGTGCTCAGATGGACTGTCCATTTTCTGGCACCCTATCTACAAAGATGGTATATATTATAACTAAATTCTTTCTTTCATTATGATAGTGAATATGTCATTCAGAGTGAGGTAAAGTCCTCTACTTATTCTCTGGATTTTATGAATGCTATCTCCATAATTTCTTTCCAATTATTAGACCCTATTCAATTTCCCCCATACTTTCTCCCTTTTTTATCTGTGCTTTTGGAAAACACTGTTGTATTTCTCAAAGGTCTTATAGTTCAAGCCTTTCCAGTTTTATCTTTTTCTCTATTTGCTGGCTTTGTTGAGCTTCTTGAAAAAGACATCCCAAATTTCTGCATTGCTTTCTGTTTTCCAGTTTATCATTCTAAACATTGCATTATAAATTCTACCCCTCACTCATCCACTGAACAAGGATAACAAGATTATTCCCGATTGTTGTTGTTGTTGTTGTTCTTTGTTTTGTTATTTACAAATTATATCTCTTTCCCCCAGGGAGTATTTGATACTGCAAACCATGACTTTCACCTTGAAAACAAAATCCCCTTACCATTTTCAATATGAAACTCTTACGATTCTTCTCCTTTCCTGTTTTTTGAATGTTCTTCTTATAGATTTGACATAGTGGACACATCCATTCACAAGACATTATGCCTTGTGTGTTAAAGAATTTATTGACAGATTCTGTAGAACCTGTCAATCACTCAGGTCAACTGACTCACTTTAAAACACTTGTAGCCTGGCATTTTGTACACTAAGCTATGAAGAAATAAAAGTGAAATAGATTCATTTCCAATCAAGGATCTTCATTACTTATTTATTTATTCTATTTGATTTGTTAGGACTACACAATATGCTTCAAATGTACTTATTTACTGGGGATTGAAACCAAGGGTGATCTACCACTGAGCTACACCCCCAGCCCTCTTTATTTGTTTATTTATTTATTTATTTATTTATTTATTTATTTATTTATTTATTTATTTATTTTGAAACAGAGGCTCACTAGGTTTCTGAGGTTGGTCTCAAACCTGCAATCCTCCTGTCTAAGCCTCCCAGGTATTGACATTCCAAGTGTGCACTGCCATATCCTGCAGGTATTTTCATTTTATTATCTTCCATATGTCAGGGTTACATGCAAACCTAAGCCTCCTTCAGAGGAAATGTTTAATGAGACATTTTTTCATGTCTGTCCTGTCTTTGTAAGGCTGAGTGATGAGCAAAAGATTAAATCTTAAAGGCCAAAACTTAAAATATAAAAGAACAACTTTATGATCTTTCAGTAGGAAAGAGAATGAAAAGATGGGATGCAAATGAGGGAAATATTGACACAATGTAAATATCAGAATAAATTCTTTAAATAGAAAAATAAAATAGGTACACTATGTAAATGGACATTTCACAGGAAAAAAAATACAAATTACTTCAGTATGCAAAAAGGTGTACTTCATATGAAAAAGAAACCCAAATGGAAATATCAGCATAAATTATTTTCTAATACATTTCATAAGTTAAGCTGTCTGACAACTCTAAATGTTGGCAAGGATGTTAAGCAATGTCACATTGGCATTAACCAATTCTAAACTAGGCATCTTCTCTGAGGAAACATAACTTATGAACACTCGAAAATGTACATTTGCATGCTTGAAGTAGTATTGCTCATACCAAGGGAATAAGAAAATATTAAATGTGCATCAATATTAAAATAGGTCAATAAGTTGCAGTGTATTTGTAGCAAAGTACTATACAACCATAAAATAAATTAAATAGGACTATGTGTATCAAAATGAATATATTTTGAAAATCATTACTCAAAAAATAGGATCATAAATAGGAAAAACAAAAAAAGCTGTTGTATATTTGTGCGTGTGAACACAGTGGAAAGAAAATAAAAGTAATATTTATACTACCAAATTTAGCATAGTAATTACTTCCAGGTGTGGGTAACAAAGAAAAATTTGCTTTGTTAGGATTATGCAATAAGCTTCAATTGTACTCATAATGTTCTCTTTCTTAAGTTTAATGGTAGGTGGATGTTTTTATTATACTTATTTATGCTATACATGTCTACTATTTACTTATTTTTAATTTATGAATTTCATTAGCAAAAAGAAGAGTGCTATCCATTAACTAGAAGAGAGTAAAAGGTCTACCTGAGGTTTATTAAAAAGTGGGAGAAGTCTCTTAAGCTAGGCAGAATGATCACTCAGAATTTTTATATCCTAATCCCTGAAGCCTGTGAGTATTTTGCCTCACACAACTATCAAGATGAACTTGATAGTGATTCTGTTAAGAAAATGTGTGTGTGTGTGTGTGTGTGTTTATTGGGAATTGAGCCCAGAAGCACTCTACCACTAAGCTATACCCCAGTCTACTGTTGTTTTTTTAAACTGTTACTGCAATCTGGCCTCATACCTGTGATCCTCCTGTCTCAGCCTCCCAAATACTGGGATTATAGGCCTGCACCATTACGCTTGGTTTATGTTAAATATCTCAAATTTGGAAGATTATCCTGGATCATTGGGGTGCACTTGGTATAATCACAGGGCCCTTAAAAGTGGAAAAGTTAGGCCAAAGGACAAGCCAGAGGAAGATAAGACTGTGAAAGAAATTTGCAGGGAACTGTAAGTCTCTTGGTTTTGAACACGGAGAATCAGACCTGCACCAAGGAGGGGAGGCCACCTCTTGCAGCTGGAAAAGGCAGAAAAAAGATTCCATACTGGAGAATCGAGTAAAAGAACACAAAACAGAAAACACTTTGGTTTTAGTCTAGGAATAAACACTTTAGACTTTTAAGACCCAGAGCTTTAAGATGATAAAGTTGTCACTAAATTTGTAGAGACTGGTTATAGCAACAATAACACATATTACAATATACAGCATATTTATCTTACGATTAGCCTCCTTCTTACCTAAATGATCCTTGAAAACTGAGAAGATAAAGAGAAACAATGACAGCAAAGGTATCTGCTGCCACCACCTGCACTAAACCACCAAGTCCCCATGGTTAACTTATGAAAGACACTGTTCAAATATTAACTGTGCATATCATGTATTCAAATGTAGCAGTAAACCCAGAGAGCCATTATTTCTTTTTGATAAATAAGGAAATTAAGGCTCCAATAAGAGAATTGTCAGGTTTTAACTTGCATGTGACTTATGTTTGTAGCTGTACAATTCACAATGGCCAAATTATGGAACCAACCTACTTGTTTGTCAGCAGATAAATGGAGTACAAAATTATGAGATATACACACAATGGATTTCTACTTATCAATGAAGAAGAACAAAATCATGTCATTTGCGGGAAAAAGAATGGACCTGGAGAACATTATGTTAAGTGGGATTAGCTAGAGAAAGTGAAGGGTCATATGTTTTCTCTCATATGCGGAAGCTAAGGAGTAATTGGGATACAAGAGGGACTTTAGATAATGTAGGAAAAACTCCAGTGGAGTGATGGAGGTGGTCTAGAGGAAAGTGGTGGTGGTGGGGAGGAATTAATAAAGGAATCACTTTCACTGACATTATATGCATATGTGAAATTACCAACACCAATATCTGTGTCATGTATGGGGCAAATGAGAAACAGTTGGGTCAGTGCCCAGGGGGAAGCTCACCAAATGCTGTGTGCATATAAGTCACCATCACTCTGAACAACACTATGATGTGAGACTAGAAGTCACCAATAAGTTTATCAAAAAAGAAAAAGAAAGAATAAAGCTAAAATTGTTTGGGAAATCACAAGATAAATAATTTCATAATTGACAACTCAATTATATCTATTATTACTCTGCATGTATCTTTATTAAATGGCTATGAACATAGTTACATGTATACATACGTAATCTTATTAAATAAATGATGTGATGTGTTAAGATTTACAAAAGTATCAATCAGGTGAAAATTTCTCAAAATGCCACCATGGATCTTAAGAGTTAATAGTTAGCTCTACAGGACTAGTCTTCAGATTCAAATCATTGGGATAAAAGAAAGGAACAATTTTAGATAGTTGTTAATCGACCTAGCTTATATACGTATGGAATGATAGTGAATTTTGGTTTATTCATTTGCTCTAAATTTCATTCAACTTAAAGACTATGGAGGGTTAATCTAGGTAGCTGATTTTTCCATGAGACTCATTTGATATGAAATTTTCACTTTGGTCCCCATACAAGTCAAGTTCTACTGAAGTGACCAATGGGGTGAGAACAAGAGGAAATAAGAAAGACAGTGAGGGAGAGAGAACAAAGGGAGAGATGGCCAAAGATGTGAGTTTGGATTGTTGAAGGAGAAGTATTATGGTAACATTGAAGGAAAAAGTGTCAACTTGCTTGCAATTATTTTTTATTGTAATATTTATTTTTGGAATTTATAAAAATGTCAAAAGAATGACTGAGGAAAATGATTTAAAATGGCAGAACTCTAAAAAAGCTATGATAAGAAATAGATCAAACAGCATAGAAAATTAAGTTTAAAAAGATGGATGGAGATCAACTTTCCATTTCACTGTTACTCAGAATCAATTCAAAGGCCACTTTCAAACTTACACAGAAATACAAGTTGATCTTAATGACATATATGGGGAAAAATTTGCCTCACATATTATAACAAAAATATTCCAAGAAAGTAGCTATGCCTATAAATGTTATCATCACTCTATGCCTCAAATCTAGAATTATATGTTTAACTATAGAAATAATTTGAAGAAAGAAAAGTAGGGCTGGGATTCAGACCTCTTATGCAAAAATGTCATTAAGCCTAACTTGCAGTCAATCAGTTATCAGGTTAAAAATCACACAATTATATCATGTCACACCCTTTGGAGGTAAAACTGATAAATTCACCTGAAATATACAGGTGTAGAAGTTTAATAATAAATACAGAAAATGAGTGTTTACTTGTCTTTACTTTTAAAGATGCTGGTAAATAGTTATAAATTTCTACAAAAATAGTTGATCCAAATTCAACATCTATCTGCAGCTTTATAAAAGTTCACATGCTCTGTATTTATTCATGTATTATATACTTGTTTTTTCCTTGCATGTACTCAACCAAATGTTTATACATTTTAAGCTCAGGATCAAATAAACACTGAAAAGTAAATAGAAGTATTTTTAATACTAGAAAGGTGATATGGATTTACACCCCAGCAAAGAGACCATGAAGAAAATTTATTCTCAAAAAAATTCTTTCTCCAATGCAACTCTGTGTGAAACTTGTATTCCATGACTGAAAACAGGGCCCTAGCTTTTGTTGATTTTATAATATGTGTAATAGAAATTAATCTAAATATTCATGTTTTTAGATGTTAGTATAGTGAAATACCTCTAAGTATAGTACATGATATTTGAATGTAACTCTTTTGGAATAGGCACAATTGATTTTGGCGTTATTTTGCTCATACCTTGAAACATTAAATTTCTACTTTTAAAAAAACTGTTACTCTATTCTTGAGTCTCCCTCAACTTCGTCACATGTCTGACTCTAGTACTTCTGGCTGGAATCAAGAGTATGATGAGAATCTTTGAGTACAGTGTGGAGAAATAAAATCAAGAGTTGGAGAGAAACAAGAGAAACAAATAAGGTTAAGTGTTGGAGACTCCAGAAAGTTCAGAGATGTGCAGTGCACACCTGATGCAATTCATAAGAAAAGTTTATTTACTTTTTTTAACCAAATCATTTTGTTAAAGCTGTTTCAAAACAGCTGTATCTGTTAGAGAACATCAAAAAGCAGATGGCACCTTCAAAAAGTAATTAAGGAACAGGAGCATTTAAGAAAGGGGCTTGTAGGCATGTGCAGGCAGGGTTATAGGAAATAGCACAGGATGCTGGTACATGCAGGAAGCAGTAGGCATTCTGGGCTGCTATCCCCTGCTCTGAACTCGGAGAGTATAGCTCGGTTCTGGACCCAACCAGCAGTTAAAAGCCAAGGGACTAGTTTGAAGGGATAGATAAGGGACAACTAGGAGCAGAGGAAGTAGAGGAAAACAGTGGGGAATGGACCTGGGATGGAAAATAAGCATACCTGGCATTGTTCTCCCATTCTCATCTCAGAATATACCTTTCTTCTGTCCATCAGCTGTCCTGTTATATAACTGGTTGGTATCCATGCACAGGTGGCCCCCAATTTATGATGATTTGTGCTATTTCTCAACTGTACCATATATTCGATAGAAACCACACTTTAAAAAATTTTTGATCTTTGATTAGACTAGTGATACATAGTAGGATACTCTCTCTGATGCTAGGAAGTGGCAGTGAGCCTCAGCCCCAGGCAGCCCTGCGATCTTGAAGGGAAACACCTGATATTCTATGGAGTACTGTGCTGCTTAGCTATGAGGTCTGTCTGGTTAGTTAAGTAGATTTTTTTTACTTAAATATGTTTTCAATTTATTATAGGAAGTGACCCCATTGTAAATTGAGAGTATCTATAATTACAGTCTTACCCAGAACCTTAACTGAAACACCAGCCATCATCAATACTTTTTCATATTTTATATACATATATATACATATATATAATACATATTATATATGATATATAAATAAGTAAGGTAAGAAGAAATACAATCAATGACACAAAACATAGTTTATTAGCAAGAATAGTATGTTGGTTCTATCTTGTGCATGTTTTTGTGTAATTTTAGATTTTCAGGATCAGATAATGGGAGGCTGATAATGATTGGTTTGGATCTCCAATTCACTCAGGGGCCCAGAGACTAGCATTTCATTTCCTTAAGAGATCAATAGGCAGCATGGGAAGTATTTTTCCAAGCATGATTTTCTCCTGAAGAGGATATGCCCTTATCCCAAAGCCTATGGGTCTGTACTGTGATTAGCACATGGGGACATGTCAGGGGTTCTCACGTTATCAGTATATCCCAGAAACTTCCAGTACCATTAACTTCAAGCAGCAGGACACGTCACCTGCAGCTTGGACTTGCCTTAGAAAGAACTTGTACAGGTATTTTCTATGTTTTTTTTTAAAAATATTATAAATAGGATTCTTTTGTCAACTGCAATAGCTTTCATATTCAACAAAATACATTCTGATCCAAAAGAAGGATTAGGCCAGGCATGGCAGCACACACTTGTAATCCCAGTACTTGGGAGACTGAGACAGGAGAATCGCCGGTTTATGCTCAGCCTCAGGAACTTAGTGAGGCCCTCCTCAACTTAGTGAGATTCTGTTGCAAAATAAAGAATAAAAAATAGGGCTGGAGGTATAGCTGTATAGCTCGGAGGTAGAATGTCCCTAGGTTCCATCCCTAGTACCATCAAAAAAAAAAAAAAGGATTAGCGTTTTGGAGCAGTAAGCTCCGGGCTTATTTATTTGCATCCTTCCTTGTTTCTCTCCATCCCACCCCTCACTTGGTCTTTTCTTATTATCTTTCTAACTAAAAGAAGAAAAGCACTTAACTTACTTGCATTGAAAACATCAGCAACTGAGATCACCAATATAATTCCTGAGATAGAGTTCTACTCACTCACTCAATATAATTATTTCTATTGCTCTTCTCTCTCAAAGAGAAATGATACATCAAATGGGAATGCAAACTCTACTTCTTCAGGGAGTGACTTTTATTTTAGTATTCATCTTATATCGTAAAGTTCCATACCAGGGAATTTTGATAAAGTGCTATATGAAACTCTTTATGGAGTGACAATTTTAGCAGAGGTACAATTTACATTAGATTTTCTGTATTAATTAGAGCAGTATGATTGGCAGAGCTAAGACGATATGCTATCTATTTTATGCACTGCAGTTTAGATAAAAATGGTTGGATATACAATAAGGAGAAGTAGGGGTTATACTGTGAAAACTGACTTCACCAATTTGAATATTTATCTTATTGTAGGACTCCTTAGAGATCCCACATTTGATGCAACATATGGTCTGTAAATTTAAAATTAAATTTATTTGTATAAATTTGACACAATAGGAATTAAGCTGAAATTAAATATATAAGCATATGGTGGATTTACCACTAATTGAGAATCTTATAGAAGAAGTTAGTAGAAGAGTTTGGTAGTTATAGTCTCATTTTTATGACCATATAGAACTGAGGTTACTTATGTTCTTCCTTTATTGTTATTCAAAAGTATAGGTAAAGAAGATTTTTTAGCTAAAGCACTATTCCACTGTTAAAAAGACAACTTAAATGGATTCATATATAAGTATATATTTTCATATATAATTATGTGCATATTCTATGCATGCACCCACTCACACACAGATACACACATATTACTGCCAACCCAACAGATATTTTTCCCCCTCTGGTTATGAAATACTAAATTTCTCCCTCTACCAATCTAGAATCTTAGAGAAGCTATGCCCCTACTCTTTTTCCCATGAGAGCTCTCCATGACTCATTCCTTTGTGCTCTAAATTAAGTCACCTGGCAATTCTATTCAATAAGATGTCAAGCAAGAATTCAGAATACACCAGAAGTTCAAGGAGGATATTTGATGGACTCTGTTTTGAATGTCGTGTTCCTCATTTCCCACTGTTTAGATCATGTCTTGTATCTAAGGAGATCTAAAGTTTGGACGCAGCTCTACTGCCACAGGCAAAGAGGCAAGTGTGTCTCCCTTTAAAAGCAAGCTTCCCTTTGAGTTCTATCCCTTGGTCATGCGTTCTCAGCAATTGTAGACTAGTGGCTCTACTTTCTGTCTGCTACATAATGAACAAGATGCTCTTAAGCCATGCATACATGATTACAATCAGACCTACTCCATTGAAATATGAAAACACTCCATTTAACATGTATCATTCACTTGTATCAGTGCCATATATTTCAACTAAAATTTATACTTTGTTTTCCTTTGTTCACCTTTGTATTAGTTTTCTATTGCTATTTTAACAAACTACTGCAACTTAGTGACTTAAGATGGATTCATTCACCTCTGAGCTATACCCCAGCACTTTTAGTTTTATCTTGAAATAGGTACAAAGTTGCAGAGGGTCTTACTAAATCAATAAGGCTGGCCTCAAACCTGTGATCCTCCTGTCTCAGCCTCCCAAGTACTGAGATTATCTCCCAACCTCATGATTCTTAACCACATATGAAAAATATTTCTTATCATGTTAAATGGCATATTCATAGATTCCTGAGATTAGGATGTGAACACCCTGATGGGAAACATTCCGAAACTTATACGACTTGTCAACCTCATATTCTCTCCAATATTTTAATGGATTGACAGTGTTTTCTCAATAACAGAGTTATTCTTAAAACACTTTCTTTAACTTCCTTGATACTATACTCTCAAGGAAAAATAAGGTTCCAGTTTTCCTTTGCCTGTTCTTCCTACTCAATTGATTTAAACAAATAACTCATTTTTCAGATGTGATTATAAATCATAAGTATGATGAGTGTACTTTCTTCTGGTCCACTCCTTTGCTACCAAGTTGCTCTCAGAAATGTTTGCACAGACTTTAAGCTGCATTTTTTAAATAAATAAAATATTAAGGAGAATGATGAGGACCACGAGCTTTAAAAACAAAGGGAAACACACCTTTATTTCTGCTAGATGACATGACAAGGACAAGAGACAGAGTATAGTATTCTATAACCCTTTGTGTTAGTTTCTCACTATGCCCAGCCTTCTTCCCGATTTTGCTCTCCAATATAGCAAGGTGCTAATATCTCAAGGAATGGCTAAAGTCAACCTCTGTCACAATATAGCCACCACACAAAACCTAGGCTCAAATGCTGATTTTGAATACTGAGATTACAAAAGAACTGTTTTCTTTTTGTTATTTGTTCCAAATCAGGAGAAAATGTAGAATTCTTCTAAAGCAAATGATGATGGTACAGTTGTACAAAGATCTTCTCTTCTGAGAAATCTCCACCATATGACCCAGCTATACCACTCCTGGGCATCTTTCCAAGGGAAATGAAGTCAGAATTTTATAGTAATGCATGCATTTCCATATTTATAGCAGTATAATTCAGAATAGTTAAATTATAAAAAACTCCTAGGTGTCCATCAATAGATGAATGGATCAGAAAACTGGTATATACACAAAATGGAATTTTACTTAGGCATAAGGAAGAACAAAATTATGTTATTTGCAGGAAAATAGATTGAACTGAATAATATTATGCTAAGTGAGATTAGCCAGTTTCAGAAAGCTAATAGTTGCATGTTTTTTCTCTCATGCATGGAAGCTAGAGAGAAATTTGGAAACAAAAAGAGACCTCAGATAAAGAAGTAGAGACTTCAATGGAGCAATAGAGGAGGTTTGGAGAAGAAAAGAGGGGGATAAAAGAATAATGAAGGTAGCATGTACATATATGGATTTATCAAATATCAATTTCAATGATATGTATGGAGAAGGATAGGGAAGGAGGATCTGGAGGGAAACACACTAGTATTGTGTGTATGTATATTTCTACCACTCTATACCTCATTCTAAAGCATGATTACAATGCACCAATAAAAGTGTGCATGTGTGTGTGTGTGTGTGTGTGTGTGTGTGTGTGTGTCCTTTTTGCTCATTTTCTGTGATTCATCAGTGGCACTTATGAGGAAAGATATGATATATCTCAGTGTTTTCTTCTAATCTGCTACTACTCTAATCTGCTACTAATTTTATATTCTGGATACAAGGTGAGATTTTTCTATGGCTGAGATGGAAATTTTCTTGTTTTCTATGGAAATTGCTTTTTATATTGCAGTACAGATCTAGGAACAAAATAACTGGACATCTCTGTTCATGCACTACTATTTTGGAAACAACATAACAAACTCAAATTTTTTGAGGTTGTTTTGATATGATTTTTGCCATTAAAAAAATCTGCATGCAGCAGGAATCTCTACAATCAGAAAACATGTCCCTTTATCTTCAGTTCTTAAATGTGATTTACAGGTTTTCCTTTACACATGGGTATAACACAAAATGAATCTTCTCAAATATTTCAGGAAGTGTTTAGGGATCTGCAGAGGACATAAGTCCCTCCCTTGGACTTAAAGACATTTGGGAAACAATTCAAGCATGCCATTTGTAAACAAGTGGGAAACGGTAAAATATATATTTGAAAAGAGGTTGAACTCACATTTAAAAAACAATGGGAGTAGAAAATAAGGCAAAGCATTCATGTAAAATATGCATATATACATATATACTAGAAAAGAAAATGTTACAGTATTTTATAGAGATTTTAGATTTTAGAATAGATGAAGTGAAATTATTTTTATGGAGGTGCTGATTTTGGTCATTACTGCCTGACCTGGAAGTTGTAGAAAAATATGATTTGATAAGCTGGATCTTCCATTTCTATTCCTAAAGATATTCTGAGGCTCTAAAGTTTATTACACAGAAGTACAAAAGCTTTCAGAGAAAGGGAAATAGCACATCTTTCCTAAAGAAAAAGTTACTT
>PVLC010041255.1:0-13462 GCA_004027655.1 Graphiurus murinus | reverse complement strand
CGGTACTGAGGATGGAACCCAGGGGCATTCTACCTCTGAGCTACACCCTCAGCCCTATTTTTTATTTATTTTGAAACAGGGTCTCACTAAGTTGCGGAGTGCCTCACTAAGCAGCTGAGGCTGGCCACGAACCCAGATCCTCTGGTCTCAGCCTCCCAAATCCTGGGATTACAAGCGGGCGCCACCATACCCGGCTTGAGACTGTTTCAAAATAAAGAATAAAAAATAGGACTGAGGGTGTAGCTCAGAGGTAGAATGCCCCTGAGTTCAATCCCCAGTACTGCAAAAAAAAAAAAAAAAAAGTGTTATATGTTAAGAACTGTACAGATGATATTCATGGCTGCGTGGTGGGTATGTTTATCCTCAATTAGAAATGTGTGTGAGCACTAAGCCAGATGGGGTCAGGCATCAAGGATTTGGGGGAGAAGTCTCTTTGCAGTATGTGTACCCCACTCTGTTTGCCCTCTGGATACTGCCTCCCACAACTAGAAGCGTTTAAACTCTAGCATTATTCTGGAATACGGTCTTGGATACTTTTGTTGCTCCAAGTCAATGAAGGCAGACACTACCACCAAGGCTCCACCCACGGGTCCCTGGCTGCCCACAGGGAAGCCAGCTCTGGGTGAGCATGCCCAATATCTAAATCGGGTCTTACAAGGACATGTCTCCGTGTGTCTGGGTCCCGGATATTAGAGGCGCAGATGGCCTTGCTTGCAGGACCCCTACCTCAGGAAGCTGTTGGAGGGTGCACCGGTTGTCCTTCCAATCAGATGGGGGGACGCTCTTTACCAGGATCCTCACTGTGACCAGCAATGGGTCTTACTTATCTGCTGGTCGTGTGTGTGTGTGTGTGTGTGTGTGTGTGTGTGTGTGTGTGTTGAATACTGGGGATTGAACCCAGGGGCGCTCTACCTCTGAGCTATACCCCCAGCCCCTTAAAAAAATTTTTTTTTAAATTTTGAAACAGGGCCTTCCTAAGTTACAGCACATTGGCCTCAAACCTGCGATCCTGTCCAGCTTCCCACATCCCGGCATTACAGGTATGTGCCACCACACCCAGTTGCGCCTGCGGGTCTTGATTCGTAGGCCTTGGACCACAGGCCTGCAGGCACAGCGGTCAGGTCCATGAGCTCTGCTCCGCTTAGCAGGCCCTGCCGCCCTGACCACTGACCACTGGAGTGGAGAGAAGCCCATGTCTGCAGCTCTCATCCTGGAGGTGCAGGTAAGGGTGCCTCAGACACACCTACAGCCTAGGAACCAGGGCGCCCACTCCTTTGCCACGCCCCTTCCCCCCCCCCCCCCCCCCCCCCCCCCCCCCCGTGGCTATTTTCCCTCACTTGCCTTGGCCACACCCCTTTCCTGCCCACAGCCACAGCCTCTTTCCCCACCCCTTTCCTAGACGTGGCCCCGCCCCTCAGCTCTGTCCCTTTCCTGCCCTGGCCCTGCCCATTTAGCCCTGCCTCTTCCCTGCTGAGGCCACTCCCTTGCCACACCTCTTTCCTGCCTTGGCCCCGCCCAGGCCTGCCCCTTTCCTGCTGCACTCGCCCCTCATCCTGACCCCTTTTGTGCCCCAGCGCTACTCCAGCCGCCAGGCCCTCCAGGGCAGCACTCTGCTCCGGACCCTGCAGTGTCCTCTCTCCTACAGACCCCGCTGTCCTCTCAATCTGCATGGCCCTGCAGCGCCTCACATTCCTGGCTGGCCTCCTGGTGGGAGTGGCCAGCAAGTCCACAGAAGGCAAGGTCGGTGTCCCAGGCGTGTGTCCTCCTGGTTCCCTGTCAGGAAGTTAGGTTGCAGCCTCTGAGGAGGCAGTGGGCCCTTACCCAGAGGGAGGACTTTAGGGGCTTCCATGAGGCCCAGCTCCAGGGACACGGATGGAGTCCACTGCTGGAGTCAAAGGGGCATGAGCCTGGCAGAAGGCAGCAGACAGGTGTCCCCCGCCATGTGGTACCAGTTCTGTTCTGCCTTCTAGAAGTCTCTGTCAGACCTACCTGCTGCTATAGCTGACACAGGGTCTGGCGCTGCCTGCCCAGCTGCTGCTTGCTGTGGATGGTGCAGTAGCAGGGAGTCCCCCGTGGGGCACCCTGGCTCCCACCGGGAGGGGCTCTGCCCAGCTGGTAGCATTCCAGGGTGTTTAGCTTTGGTGTCTGGGAGGCCTGAGCCAGGGCTAGGTGGCCAGAGGGGCCGGGCATCCCACACTGACCTGGCCAAGGCAAGGGTAGTGTGCACTGGGCTTTGGCCCCTCCATGCTGGTATGACTGCTCCCCTGAAACTGCCAGTCACCCCTCAGATGGCTCAAGGTCACAAGAAACTCAAGCCTAGTCGTGGAAACCCCCACCCCATGGAGGCCTGCCTCGCACTCAGCGCGTGTATGCAGCACGTGGACTTGGGGCAGGATGTGAACCCCCCCCCCCCCGCTAGCCCGGCACTTCTTCTGGGGCCCAGCTGCAAACCCTGATTGAGGGGTCCCCATAGAGCTGCAGAGAACACAGTGGAGCCCCACTGCTGTGCGGGGATTGTGGTGGGTCTTGCACATTGGCTGGGAACACGGGCCAGGCACTCAGTGCCAGCCTTCCAGAGCATCTGGCCATGCCCGGTCTGGACGGTCCCCTCCCCAACCCTGAACACACACATGCAGGTATCCATTTCTTTCTTTTTCTTTTTTTTTTTTTTTGCGGTACGGGGTAGGGATTGAACCCAGAGGCATTCTACCTCCAAGCTACACCCCCAGCCCTATTTTTTTTTTTTTTTATTCTTTATTTTGAAACAGGGTCTTGCGGAGGGCCTCACTAAGTGGCTGAGGCTGGCTGCGAACCTACGATCCTCCAGTCTCAGCCTCCCAAGTAGAGGGATTACAAGCGTGCGCCACCATGCGCAGCTGCAGGCATCCATTTATTGGGATCCCACTTCCTTACAGAAGCTTCTATGTCATGTCAAACTTACATTAAGTAGCCCTTCTCTCCCCAGCCTGACCCTTGTCACAGGTGCCTTAGACCATTTCATCCTGGTCTAGAACGTTCCTCTCCCATGAAGGAGTCTAGAGCTGGCACCGCAGCGGAGCTTAGCAGTTTAGTTTTCAGTTGGTGACTAGTGGGATGAGTCACTGGTCGGAATGCCTGCGGCGTTTCCCTGTGGCCCGCAGGTGAGAGGTGAGGCTAGAGGAACCCACCCACCTCCGACTCCAGACCCGGCGGGCGGGAGTGATTCTTCCTCATGGCCGAGGTTCGAGGCTGGGGTACCCATGACAAGGGACAGGCTTGCAAGAGAAAAGCTCTTCAAGTTTGGCATGACACAGGACCCTGCGTAAGGAAGTGGTGGTCCCAAAGAAACAGGGACCCCTGAGCACTAGAGGGACGTCCTGACTGAGCGTGACTGGCCGGAGGGTGTGATCCGGTGGTCACGCCCGGGACCTAGCCGGGCAGGTTGGTTCAGATTCTTCTCTGTGTGTCTTCAGACCCAAGGCTTTCCTTTCCCCTTGGGACAGTGGCCTGCTTGGGGGAGAGGTCGGGAGAAGGTCAGAGAGACCTGCTCTGTGCTTTCGCAAATGCCCAGGTCCTGTGCTTTGGGACAGTGTGCTCTAAGCCCCATCACAGCAACCTGCCCCAGCCCAGGCTTGCAGGCTGCAGCTCAGGTCTGGCCCAGGGCCGCGCCTTCCCGCCACTGGGAGGAGAGCGGCTGCTGTGGAGCCCTTCACGGTCTCCCCTCCCCCTCGCAGTGTATGCAGTCACCAAACACCGGCTCGCTGGCTACCTGCCCTGCATGGTTGGGTAGTGACTGGTAGGGACAGCCTCGAGGAGGCCGAGCCCAGCCCTGCTGCAGCCTCACCTCCCTGGGCTGAAGTTTCCCTGGGGACTCTCCATAGCGGGCTCCCGCAGCAGCGTGCTGTGGGATGTGAGTCCTCCCCTGCTCCGAGCCAGCAGGGAAGGTGGTCACCGATGCAGGCTCTGGAAGACGCTGGCGAGGCCCCGCCTTGGCCAGTGCCAGCCCGGGCATGAGCTTGCCTGTGTGCCTCCACCGTCTCCCTGCAGGCCCAGCAGCCCGAGTGCTGTGTGGACGTGCTGGACGTCAACACCACCTGCCCAGGCACGAGTCCGTGTGGCCCAGGTAAGCCACTTGCCAGCAGACCCCTGACCGGTCCCTGGGCTGTCCACCCTCAGGGGGTGTCCCTGTTCCGTCTCCAGTAGGAGGAGTCCGGGGCCATCCGAGCCTCCTTCCTGAGGGCAGCTGAGCCCCCGCCTCCTGATGGTGGGGCTGGGGTGGCAGCATCTGGGGATTTTGCTGCCCTGGTGGGTGTCCTGATCCGTTACAAATGGCAGGGTCTGGAGGGTGTGGGACCCTCCCCGATGGTGGGAGGTGCTGCTGACCTCTGGAGGCGGAGGCCGGGTGCACAGGACGGCCCCAAAGTGCTGGGACTGTGGAGGGGCAGCCAGGGGAGGGGAGGCCCGGGTGAGAATGAAGGGGCCAGCTCCTCCCGGCTGCTCTGTGGCCGGAGGTCTCTGTGGGGGAGAGAGGTGATGTGTCCCGGCGGGGGCCATGCTGGGCTTTGGTGGACTCGGGACTCGAAGAGCTCAGTGCTGCCCTCATTTCAGCAAGGGGCAGGCCTTGTACCCTTGTACGAAAGGGCCCTGTCACCCAGAAAGGAGAGCAAAGACAGCGCAGGCCCTGGGGTGGGAGGCGGGGGCGCTTCACGGGACTGGAGGAGGCCTGGTTCCCGAGGCAGGGAGGGCTTTGATGCTGCACAGTAGGGGACCTTTCCTGCAGGAAGCAGAGGTTTGGAGGGTTGGTCCTAATTTTGTGTGTGTGTGTGTGTGTGTGTGTGATACTGAAGATTGAACCCAGGGGCATTCTACCTTTGAGCCACACCTCTAGCCCTATTTTATTACTTACTTATTTATTTATTATTGGCACTGGGGATTGAACCCAGAGGCTTTCTACCTTTGAGCTACACCCCCAGCCCAATTTTATTTCTTATTTGGAAACAGGGTCTCACTATGTTGATGAGAGTCTCACTACTTGCTGAGGCTGTCCTCAAACCTGCAATCCTCCTGTCTCAGCCTCCCCAAGTACTAGGATTACAAGCATGCACCACCACGCCTGGCTTATTTTTTTATTTTGAAACAGAGTCTAAGTTGCTGAGACTAGTCTTGAGCCTGTGATCCTCCTGAGCGCTGGGATTACAGGCTTACGTCCTTACACCGGCTTCTGTTCCCGACCTTTAGTTCTCCAGTGGTGCAGGCAGCCTCTACCCGGGTGGAACTGAGCAGGTGAACTCAGAGTCTCCTGCAAAGTGCCCTTGCCCAGTGTCACAGGCCCGCCCACAGAAAAGCCTTTGTCACCCAGGCACATTTGCTTAGATTAATCATCAATGATACTCATTATGAACAGCCTTGGCCTGTGGCTCAGCCCCGGACACTGCCCAGTGCCCGGGGCTAGCTTTGAGTGAGCACAGTCAGTAGGACCAGGCCTCTGCCCAGCCTTTGTGCTCAGTGTCGAGGATGTTACAGAAGTAAAGGTGTAAGACTCAAGCCTGGCCCCTAGAGGAAGCGCACAACAGCCACTGGCCAGCGAGAGCCGGGCTGCAGGGCAAGGGTGGGGCTGGTCCTGCAGGGAGAGTGCAAGGACGCAGCAGTTATAGGCAGCTGCAGGGCTGCGCCTGCCCACATGGGTGCACAGGGAGGGCTAGGGAGGCAGATGGTATCCTGGGGAGACTGGTAGATGAGGCCCTGGTGGCAGAAGGTGGAGGCCAGGCCTCCAGTGCTCCAGAGCGTGAGGCCATCACAGGGCACTGGACAATCTTGGATTTCCATCACCGGTCTCTGAATTGTCTCCTGGGGCATCCAGTAAGGACGTGGCCTCCTTCACGACAGGTGCCCACAGGAATTTGGGTGAGAGGGCGCAGTGCACCTCTTGTTGAGTTTGTTCTTTTTCTGGAATTAGAGCCCGTTGTTCCACCCAAACCTCCAGAACGTGTTAATGTTCTTGAGTTGAAGTTATTTTACAAGCTCAAAATACAGAAGAGCTCCCAGGAGACAGTGAGCTGACCTGGATTCTGCTTTGCGAAACGTCTGCACCCCTCCCTGCACAGGCTGCTATCGGCGCTGGAACGCGGACGGGAGCGCCAGCTGTGTCCGATGCAGGAACGGGACCCTCTCGGCCTCCAACGGCTCCGAGTGCAGAAGCCGTACGTGTCCTCCGCGGCCCACGGCTCCGGTTTGGGGGGAGCGGCGAGTCACTGTCCTTGTCCCCACAGTGGTGGGGGCCCACCTTGCCCAAGGGACACTGTCCTTGGCGAACTGGTCCTTTCTTCCTGGGTCCTGTCTGTGGGGATGGCTGTGGGGCCAGGGCTGTGTGACCCCCGGTCGCCTGCTTTCTCATGGCTGCGCGTGGGGCTCCTCCTGGGTCCTGTGGATGGCCCAGGCCTCTCCTCCCTTCTGCCCCACAGTCGCCGCCTGGGGTGCTCAGTTCCCCATGAACAGGAGCACAGGGACTCTGGGACGACCACACTTTGGTAAGTCGCAGCTCACTGAGCCAGAGCCAGGCCTCTGCCCGGGGCAGGGGGCGGGGGGCGGGGGCGAGGGTTCCTTAAAGCCACCACAGCGCAGACCCCGACCAACATCAAGGTCAGCCTGTGTGGTTGAGCCTGGTCACCAGACAGGGCTAGCGAGAGCCCAGCAGCCCCTGGGCTGGTCAGTTGGCCTGTTCTTGGCAGAGTGGTGCCATGCCCCTCCCACGGGCTCCGGGGGCTGTCATGGAAGCCTTCACTGCCAGTCACACTGGCCTTTGCCTCATTCTGTGGCCGCCCCGGCCCCGGGTGGCTTTGGGGCCCTGGCAGGTCCTCTGGGGAACAGAGGCTACCCTGAACTCCCCACTTCCCACCCCAAGGGGCTCCTCTACAGTGTGTGGGCTTTGAGGAGACTACATGCACGCAGGCAACACAGGAATGGCTGCCGTGGTACCTGGTCTATCCTCAAGGGGGGCACGGCCCCGTCTCCAGGTGGACCGTCTCCCAGGCCTGCAGTCCTACCTGCGTTGAAGCCTGGGAAGGCAGGGCTGTGGGGTGTGGCCAGGGAGGGCATGGCCTGCTGGGTCCTCGATGGAGGGTCAGGCAGAGGTGTGACCAGGTGAGAGAGGACGGGCGGGCAGGCGGGGGCCTGGCTGGTAAGGAGCTAGGAGAGGCAGGGGACCCAGCTCTAGGGCAGGGTGGCATCCTCTGCTGAGGGGACTTGGTTGCTGTGGGGGACGTGTCCCCTAACCCTCATCCTGCAACACATGCGTGACCAGGATCCTGGGCCCAGAGTTCTGAGGACTTGGCCCTTCCCTCACCTCACCAGCAAGTGTGCTCCAGCTCCGTGGTGGCCTCAGGCCCAGTGCCAGCCTGGACTGTGGACGCCAGCTGCACAGAGCAGTGGCCCCTAGGGTAGGGCGGTCCCCAGCCTAGTCACTGGCGGTCCAGAGCCCTTGGCCACCTGCCAGGTCCGAGGCTCTGAGCCTGCGCACCCAGGAGCATGGAGACCCGCCATTGACGAGGAGCCCAGGGCCGAGGGCTTGTGGATCCTGGAGTTAGCCGGGTGGCTCCTTTCCCTCCATCTTCACCTCCCCAACAAGCCTGGAGGGGCAGGCAGCATTCGCAGGGCTCCTGAGGGCTCAGGGGGCAGGGAATGGCAGCCCTGTGGCGAGGAGCCCAGGGAGCCCTGACCTTCATGGCCCAGGCTGCCCATGGTAGCCGCTGGCTTTGCCTGCAGGGAGTCCGCACGTGGCAGCTTCCCTCTTCCTCGGGACCTTCTTCATCAGCGCGGGACTCATCCTCTCGGTGGCCGGGTTCTTCTACCTCAAGCGCGCCAGTAGGCTCCCCAGGATCTTCTACAGGAGAGACAAAGGTACTTCCTGCCTGTGGCCGCAGTTCCCCTGCCCAGCTGCAGCAGTCCTGAGCAGAGCCTGTCCCCGCCAGGCCCCCTCCGCCCACACTCAGCAAGGCTGGCGTCTTGGAGGGCTGCGGGACTCCCAGGTCCTGAGAGTTCAAGGCTGGCCCCCACTGCTTGCCCTCCCGGGTCTCTCCCGTGGGGTCTCTGCACAGCTGCACTGGGAAGTGTAGCCATCTGCCCAGCAGGTCCCGACTCATCCCCCTTCGCCAGCCTTCCTGCCTTCCTGCTGCCCCTGGAGCAGGGCAGCCTCGGTGTGGCCTTTCCAGGTGGCTGTGGTGGGAGGCCGGGTGGGCCGGGGCACCACAGAGACCCCCAGTAGAGGGGTCCTCAGCCCTGGAGGCCGCCTGGGGCTTGCCTGGGGCACAGGGGACTGTCTTGTCCGAGCCCCTTCTGGGGGCCCCGAGGTTGGAGGGTCACGTCCCCCCCACTGTTCTCCCGGCAGATGGAGTCTGGAGAAACCACCTTTGGAGGAGCGTGGCTTGTTTGTGCCGTAGGAGGGAGGGTGGACGGGTCTGGGGCCGTGGCGCCCTGGGGTGCTTGGGAGGCCCACCCTGTGTACAGGGGAGAGCACAGCCAAGCAGACCGCCAGCCGAGGGCGCTGCTGGTGGAGGTGTGGAGGGGGAGCAGACCGAGCCAGCAGAGCGGCTGCGGGCCCCGGTGACGCATCGTTTCCCCCCTGCAGCGCCAGCCCTGCAGCCCAGTGAAGCCGTAAGTAACCTGCGTAGGCTGGGTTGAGCGTCCTGGGCCGCCGGAGGCCGAGCCTGACACCCGAGTTCTCATTCTGCCTTTCTCTCCTCTAAAGGCTGCGATGATCCCCCCACCACAGTCCTCAGGTAAGGGCAGCGTCCATCAGCTGGAGCGGCCAGTCTCCAGACTCAAGGTTCCGTACGGCTGTCCCCTGGCATGCTCCTGCCTCTGGGACTCAGCCGTCTCCAGGGTCCTGAGGCCACTCCACAGGCAGGGGCAGGGACATGCACTCGGCACCCCCACACAGCTGCATGGCTTGAACGCTGTCCCCCTCCTCCTCAGGTGGTGGGTCTGAGAGGAGATTCCAGCACAGGGCACCCTTCCACCCCCGCCCTCCAGCCCTTCTCATGTCCAGCTGTGCTTGAGGGGTGCAGAGAGAAGCCCCGCCAGGCTCCCCAAGCAGTAGTGACCCACTGTAGAGGAGAGACCATGGGCACAGAGGCTCCCATGGCCTAAGCCCCAGAGCAGAGGTCTGGCACCAGGGACAGGTGACGGTGTCCTTCCCTGGGGACAAAGCAGTTCCTTGATCAAGGCTGGATCTGCCTTGTTCGGAGCAGCACCTGTCTCAGTTCCCTGAAGCAGCCTGGTCCACGGCACCTTCAGTAGCACGGGCGGCTGGGAGTGGCTGGGGCCCCGGAGCAAAGCGCGCATGCACTGGGAGGCTTGAACAGAAGTTTATTTTCTGACGGTTCTGGAGGCCGGAAGTTCAGCGTCAGGAGCAGGGCTGACAGATGCTGGCTCCCAGGCTCCAGGGCGGCGCCTGCCTCCTCTACCTCCTGGTGCTCAGGTGTCCCTGGACTTGTGGCGGCATCTCCTCCCCATGTCCCTCTCCTGTCTTTGCCTCCCCTTAGGAGGACACAGGCCATTGAATTTGGGGCCCACTTGGCTCTTGGCTGGTCCAGGATGATCTCAGATGAGCCCACTCAATCACCTTGTTCTTTTTATCCTTTTTTTCTTCAGTACTGGGGATTGAACTCAGGGGCATTCTACCTCCGAGCTATACCCCCAGTCCCATTTTTTATTCTTTATTTTGAAACAGGGTCTCACTAAGTTGTGGAGGGCCTCACTAAATAGCTGAGGCTGGCCACAAACCCAATCCTCCTGTCTCAGCCTCCAAGCACTGGTATTACAAGCGTCCGCCACCACGCCCAGCTACGTGGACCTTTTTCTAAATAAGGCCGCATTTGCAGGCTGTGGGGCTCAGGACATGGTCCTGTCTTGGGGGCACATCCAGCACCCTGAGATGCAGAATGCAGATGTGGCCTGCACCTCTGTCTGAAGGGATAGCCAGGCCCCGATCCGGGCCGATGCTCCAGGGTCTGACAGCAAGTAGCTGAGCCAGGCTCCTGGTGTCCGTCAGGAGCCGTGCCTTTGCAAAGGCGGGAGCCGAGGGCCAGGAGAGTCTGGTTTCCTCCCAGGGCAGAGTGAACAGGCCGTGGTGCTGCCGCACTCCTGTGCTGCATTCCTGCCCCAGAGCCTCTGATGTGGGCCGGGACCCAGCTGGCCCTGGCTCTCACCCAGCTCATCTCTGACCCCGTTGCAGTGCGGAAGCCGAGGTACGTCAGGCGAGAGCGGCCTCCGGACAGGGCCCTGGACCCCTCTGTCTTCTCTGCAGCAGAGGCGCGCATCAGCAACGTCTGACCTGGAAGCTGGTGGGACTCCACCACGCTGCAGCAGCAGAGGCCTGAGGCCAGCACACAAAGGCCTGTGTCGCCTGGGGCTTGGGACAGGCCAGACAGGGCTCCCAGTGAGTGACAGGCTCCTTGAAGGTCCCTTCGTCCCACCCCCATTGCTTGGTTTAACAAGCCAGGAGCCGGCATTCATGAGCCTGGCGGCTTGGGAGTGAGGTGTGTGGGGTTCGGGCCCTGCAGGAGACAGCACAGTCCACAGCAGCCACAACCGAACTGCTGACCCCGTCCGATGGCCCACAGTGGCCCAGCCTGGGTGTCCCTGGCTGCTCTGCACCCCAGAAAGCCAGGGGAGCCCTGCCCTGGAGCTGGAGCCCATGGTGGGAAGGACCCTCCACGAGGAGCAAGGCTGAGGCCTGGCCAGTGGGGAGGACGTGGTCTGGGAGCTCCTCCAGGGCTGTCCTGTGTGGCGGCAGAGCCCCAAGCCGGAAGCTGCAGAGTTGAGTTCCTGGTTCCTACTGGCGTCTTCCTATTTTTAAGCAGAAGTTCATCGTGCAGAACGGCCAAGGCGCTGCTATCCTGATCCCAGGCCTTGAGCCCCAGGCACGGCAGACCCTCATCCACCAGGGACGGGCACCCACAGTGCAGGGTCCACCCATGGGGCCTCCAGCCTTGCTGGGCCTGCCGGTGTGCTGGTGAGCCGGCTGCAGCCCTGTGCTGTAGCGCAGGCACCTTGGGCTCAGTGCAGTGCTCCGTGGTAGGCGGCAGGCCACCCTCCTCCGAGAGTCTGGGGTCTCTCCACTCTCAGCACTGTGGTGCACGGCGCTCGCTGCCCGTGCTGTCGTGGACACTGACGGGCGCTCGCTCCCCGAGGCTGGAGCAAGGGTGGGTGCCAAATGAGTTGGGTCGAGTAAACTGCGCTCAGAGCTGCTCGCCTGCCTGCCTGCCTTCTCACCGCCTTGAGTCATCTGTTCTCTCAAATGTGTGACATTTGGAGTGCCAGCCTCCCCGCCATGTACAGGGACGGGCAGATGGAGGGTGGAGAGAACCGCGTCAGGGCCCAAGTCCGGCCTGAAAGCAGCCTGGCCGCCCCGAGGACATGCTGAGGGGACCCCGCCCCGTCCCCAGGCGCGGCCCCTCTGCTCTCAGGAGGTGCCCGGGGAGAGGCTTGCCTGCGCTGCTCGTGGGAGCGACAGCCCGAGGCCCTCAGGGCCCGAGAGGGAAGATGGAGCCCTTGCCAGGCTGTCTGCAGAACGGCCAGGCCTGGCAGCAGCGTGCAGACGACCACCCCGAGGCCCCAGGGTGGGGCTGCGAATGGGCGCTTCGTGGGCCAGAGTCACCCTGGGGAGAGTAGGGTCCCCAGTGTCCAGGCCAAGGGTGGACAGAGCTTTGGAGGGGATTGTGGGCCGGGCGCTTGCTGGCCAGCAGGAGGACTGGCCAAGGAGGCCGAGCGGGAGCAGGCCTTCGGGGTGGGGGGCCTGAGCGCCCACACTTGGGGTTCGAGGAGCCCTGTGCTTGCCCTCAGCCTCTGCACGACTGAGGCCTGGGGGGCTGTGTCCTCAGACCTGCTGCCACGGGCCCTGGGAGGCCCTGCCTGAGGTCCCGGCCACTGAGGCACCCAGCAGTACCTCGTAGGTAGAACGTGAGGAGCGGCATGTGTGCGGGGAGCCTGACCCCAGCACCCCGCTTTGCATCCGACTCCCCCCAGGCCACGCCGTCCTGGGCTCTCCACAGCAGGGTGGTGCTGTGGCGGGCTGAGCGAGAGACCTCAAGGCCAGGGGCCCCAGTGAGGTTTCTTACGGGAGGGAGGGAGGGGCATGGACGGCAGCCAGAGGAGCACCCGGGGAAAGAAAGGGCCCCTCCAGTCCTGGGAGGCCCAGGCCCTTCTCACTCACGCTCTGTGGGGCCTCTTCCTCTCACCGGCACCCCGGGGGTCACTCCAGCCACCTCCATGTCCCTCCCTGCAGCCCAGTCCACCCCTTTCCCTCAACTGCCCACTCAGTAGCTTTTCTTGAGCAGTACAGAGGGGTCAGCCACAGAAGGCCCCAGTAGCATGAGGAGGAGGTGGCCTCGGGGTGTGCTGGACAGGCCCAGCAGGTGGGGGCCGAGTGAGGGCTCTCCGCTGGTCCTTGGGGGACCGCACGCACTGCAGCTCCCACCTGCTGTGGCGCCTCAGCCTCCCACGCCTGCCTGCGGGGGCCAGGGCTGCCGGCCTGCCATCCCCGCACCTGGGCTATGGGAAAGAATCCCGGCCCCAGGGCCAGTAGCGCTGTGCAGACGGGTGCCACGCAGGCCCCGGCAGAGCGGCCAGCAGGATGTCTGGCACCAGGTGGGCCTCATCGGGGACCACGGCCCCGGCAGTGGGGACTGGCCAGGGCCGCCTGAAAGGTGTTGCCCTCCTGGCCAAGGGCAGCTTGGGTCTGGCCCACTCAGACGGGGGTCGGTCAGCAAGAGCCATGTCCCTGGGCTAGGGGTCAAAGGAGAGAAGACAAGGGATGAGGCCGGCCGCCGTGTGCACACGCCAACACCCACGCGCCTCACGTCACTCGTGCGTGTGCTCACTCGGCGACGCTGGGGCCTGGGCACGCGCCCATGCGGCGGCTCACTGCATTACTCCTGTCGTTCGCCCGCTCCCGTTGAGTGTGATGGGAACCAGGTGGGCCCGCCCACTGCCCTGGCCCGCTGCTGGACTTGAGCTCCAGGTTCCAGCATCTGCGGTAGCTGGGCTGGGGAGCAGTAGGGGGGCTCCGGGCCTGCCTCCCGCAGTGAGGCTGCTGCATTCCTTAGACCCACCGACATGCCTGCCTGCCGTGAGGAGCCCGGTGACCTCAGCGCTAGGATATTCCCAGCGCCCTTGGAGAATGTCGCAGAGCGGCCGGGACTCGGTGCTTCCTGGAGGGCATGTGATGCAGTCAGGCCTCCCTCCACAGTGGGTCCCCTCAGGAGCCACGGACACTCAGCAGCCCCTCCCTGCCGGAGCCCCCACCCCCGCTCTGGGGCCCCTCCTCCCGGAGCCCCTCCTGATACCCATCTCCTCTCAGGACCCTCCTCTCCAGTACCCACCCCTCTCCCTGGGTCCCTGCCCCTCCCAGTCCCACTTCCTCTCTGGGTCCACCCTCACCCTCTAGGTCCCCCACCTTCCCTGGGCCCCATTCCCCTCTCTAGAC
>PVLC010041254.1:0-13468 GCA_004027655.1 Graphiurus murinus | reverse complement strand
CTGGGGGTATAGCTCGGAGGTAGAATGCCCCCGAGTTCAATCCCCAGTACCGCAAAAAAAAAAAAAAAGAAAGAAAGAAAGAAATGGCGGAGGTTGCAGCAAGGGTCAAAAGGAGGGATGGGCACTTCTCCAGTCCCGCCACCGTGCCTCAGCACCCCGAAACACTTCACCTCTCCCTGGAACTTCTCCCAGGCCCTATACCAAGACCAGCGGCAATACCAGGACTGCCGAGAACGCAGAGAAGTCGGGAGTCGCCCGCGGCCGGCCTAGTCTCGCGAGAACGCGGCCGCGCCGACCCAGCATGCCTCGCGCCGCCGTCGCCTTCGCCGCCGCCGCCGCCGCTGCCTTGCCGCGGTTTGAGGGCGGGAGGCTGGGGGAGGGTAGCGGAGCCGGCAGCGCCGCCATGTTGGGTCTGAGGCGGCTGCTGTAGGCGCGGACCGAGCGAAAGAGCGTGCGGAGCGGCGTGGGATCTGGGTCTCTGCGAGCGGCCCTGAGGGGCGGCGGCGGCGGCGCCATGAGCGGGGGCACCCCCTACATCGGCAGCAAGATCAGCCTTATCTCCAAGGCGGAGATCCGCTACGAGGGTATCCTCTACACCATCGACACCGAGAACTCCACCGTCGCCCTCGCCAAAGGTAAGCCATTAAGGGCTGAGCCCCGCTCCGGGCCGCGACCCCCTCACTCCCACCTCCTCCCCTCGGTCGTCCTCTGGAGGCCGCTCCCTCCCACCCGGCCTCGGCGTCGCGGGCCGGGCCCCGGCCTCCCCCGGCTCCCTGGAGATCCGCGCCTTAAATCCGGGAACTAGAGGACCTAGTGCGCGGCGGGCGGGCCGCGCTGCAGTCCGAGAACCGGCCGGAGAACACCGAGATACTTGTCTTCCAACTCCGAAATTCTTCGGTGATTCTGTCGTCCTACCACCAAACAAAGCCGGAGTATTCAAAGAATTTTTCCGCCTACCTTGAGTTTAGTGCTGATGTTTTTTTTTTTTTTTTATTCCACAGCACCCATTTTTTTTTTTTCACGTTAATTTCAGTGCGTTGTAGTATTCATTAAGTGAACTATAAGTAATGTGCCAAAACTTTGGGTTCTCTGTCACTCATATGATCTCGAAATGCCATTGGTACCATCGAGCAGGATCCCATCCCACTTGTCTCATCTGTAATAGTTACCTGTTTAACCAGAACCCTTTTCAAAGGCTGTTGTGCAACCGTCTCTTTAGAGAGCACATTAAAATTTCTTGCCGCTGTCCCCACGGTCCTGTTTCTGGAAACCTGGTAGGAAGAGTTCATGCTTGATCCAGGACCCTTCTTCACAATTCATATCTGAGAGTCTGTAGCCGCTGGCCGGCCCCGGTAAATTCGTGGTTGAAAGGGAGTCCAGTTCCTAACCTAGTGTTTAGCATCGCCATACTCTGTGGGTTTTGTTTCCGTTCACACCTGCTGGGCCTTTTCTCCGCCAGGAAACCAAAAAGAAAATAAACTTTAGCTCCTAATCTTAAAGGAAATCTCACAACAGTTTGTAATACTTAGGAAGGGAAACAAGATAACCCAGGTGATTTTCCTAGCACATCTGGTAGAGTTGTTATGAACTAGTAGGGACAGAGTATTCAAAGAATTTTTTCGCCTACCTTGAGTTTAGTGCTGATTTTTTTTTTTAATTCCACAGCACCCTTTTTTTTTTTTTTTCACGTTAATTTCAGTGCGTTGCAATATTCGTTAAGTGAACTATAAGTAATGTTCCTTAGGAACAGGAAGACAATTTTCTAACTCTAAACATTTTTTAAATCGTTTACTAAGTTGGAAAGTCGTTCCACAGTACTAAACAAGTTCAATGACATTTTTTCAATGCTCTGGTATATCCTTTTAATAGAACTGGTGTTGAAACAAATCTTAAACTTAGGTAGGGAATCTTTTTATTTTACAAAATCGTACACTGTCCAGGCTGCGGGTGTGGCCAGTGGTAGAGCCCTTGCTTAGCAGGAGTGAAGCCCTGGGTTCTGAGTTTGATTTCCAGCACCAGAGAAAGGAAGGAACTGTGCACTATATTAAAAAAAAAAAAAAAGCAAGATGTTCTACATTTGGATTGTGGTGGTGGTTGCGTAGCTCAGTAAAGTTACTAGAAAACAATTGAATCATACAATTAAAAATTACCAAGTTTTTTTTTGTTTTGTTTTGTTTTTGTTTTTGTTTTGCGGTACTGGAGATTGAACTCAGGGGCATTCTACCTCCGAGCTATACCCCCAGCCCTATTTTTTATTCTTTATTTTGAAACAGGGTCTCACTAAGTTGCAGAGTGCCTCACTAGGTAGCTGAGGCTGGCCGCGAACCCGGATCCTCCAGTCTCAGCCTCCTGAATGCTGGGATTACAAGCATGTGCCACCACGCCCGGCGAACCAAATTTATTTTTAAAACAGTAGTATGAATCTGGACACTGTGATGCTTGCCTGTAGTCCCAGCTGCTTGGGAGACTGAGACTGGAGGATTGCTTTGGCTAAGGAGTTCCACGCCAGTCTGGGCAACATAAGAACAATCTCAAAAACAAAATAGGGCTGAGGATTTAGCTCAGTGGTAGATTGCCAGCCTGGGTTCATCCCCACCACCACAATAAATAGTAGTATGAAAAACCAAGAGGTACCTGCTTTGCCTGGTAAAACATCTCAGGACATGTTACCTGTTAAAACACCTGTAGCTCTTTGTCTTTTTAGAAGCCCACTGTACTTCAGGATATATGATCATGTTTAGTGGTTATTAAAGACTTGGCCAGAGCCAGGCGTGGTGGTGCACGCTTGTAATCCCAGTATTTGGGAGGCTCAGACTGGAGGATCCGGGTTTGTGGCCAGCCTCAACTACTTAGGCCCTCTGCAACTTAGTGAGACCTGGTTTCAAAATAAAGAATAAAAAATAGGGCTGGGCATGTAGCTTGGCGGTAGAAGGCCCCTGGGTTCAATCCCCAGTACCACAAAAATCAATTAAAAGAAAAACAGAGGAGCTGGGTGTGGTAGTGCATGTTTATAATCCCAGTACTTGGGAGGCTGAGACAGAAGGATCACAGGTTTGAAACTAGCCTCAGCAACTTAGCTAGACCCTGTTTCCAGATAGAAAATAAAATAAATCTGGGGGTGTAACCTCCGGATAGAAGGCACCTGGGTTCCATCCTCAGTACCACGCACACACAAAAAGACTTAGCCAGTGATTGCTTGTTTGTTTTTTGTTTGTGTTGGGGGGTGGGGGGGTTCAGGGAATTCAACCCAGAGGCAGTCTACCTCTGAGCTATATATACCCTCAGCTGTGTGTGTGTGTAGGGGTAGTTCTGGGGATTGAACTCAGGGACATTCTACCTCTGAGCTCCATCCCCAGCCTTTTTTTTTTTTTTTTTTTTTTGTGGCACTGGGGATTGAACTCAGGGCATTCTACCTCCGAGCTATACCCCCAGCCCTATTTTTTATTCTTTATTTTGAAACAGGGTCTCACTAAGTTGCAGAGTGCCTCACTAGGTAGCTGAGGCTGGCCGCGAACCCGGATCCTCCAGTCTCAGCCTCCTGAATGCTGGGATTACAAGCGTGCGACACCATGCCCAGCTCCCAGCCTTTTTAAAAATTCTTTATTTTGAAATAAGGTCTCACTAGGTTGTGGAGGGCCTCACTCAGTTGCTGAAGCTGGCCGTCTACCTGTGATCTTCCTGTCTCAGCCTCCCCAGTACTGGGATTACAAGCGTGCGCCACTACACCTGGCTCAGCTCTTTTTTATTATTATTTATTTTTTGTTTGGAAACAGGGTCTCCCTAGGTTGCTGAGTGTTTCACAAAGTTGCTGAGGCTGGTCTTGGCTTTTTTGTGTGTGTAATACTAGGGATTGAACCCAGAGACATTCTAACTCCAAGCTACACCCCCTCCCCTTTTTATATTTTTGTTTTGAAGCAGAGTACCCCTATGTTGCTCAGAGAGTATCACTACATCGCTGAGGCTGTTCTAACAAGTGATCCTTCTGTCTCATCCTCCCAAGTACTGGGATTACAGGCATATGCTACCATACCCAGCTCCAGTGATCACTGACTGCTTCTTAAATGACTAGTTTTTACTTGCCCTTATTTTAAATTTTTTTGGAGACAGGGTACTGGGAATTGAACCCAGGGCATTTTACCTCTGAGCTACACCCCCTGCCTTCCTGCCTTCCTGCCTTCCTTCCTTTCTTCCTTTCTTTCTTTACTTATTTTTTGTGGTACTGGGGATTGAACCCAGGGGCATTCTACCTCCAAGCTACACCCCCAACCCTATTTTATTCTTTATTTATTTATTTTATTTATTTATTTATTTTGCGGTACTGGGGGTTGAACTCAGGGGCATTTTACCTCTGAGCTATACCCCTAGCCCTATTTTTTATTCTTTTTTTTTTTTTTTGCGGTACCGGGGATTGAACTCAGGGGCATTCTACCTCCGAGCTACACCCCCAGCCCTATTTTTTATTCTTTATTTTGAAACCAGGTCTCACTAAGTTGTGGAGTGCCTCCTCACTAGGTAGCTGAGGCTGGCCGAGAACCCGGATCCTCTGGTCTAGCCTCCCGAATGCTGGGATTATAAGCGTGCGCCACCACGCCCGGCTTCTATTTTTTATTCTTTATTTTGAAACAGGGTCTCACTAAGTTGTGGAGTGCCTCACTAGGTAGCTGAGGCTGGCCATAAACTCGGATCCTTCTGTCTCAGCCTCCCAAGTACTGAGATTACAAGCATGTACTACCACGCCCAGCTATTTTTTGTTTTTAAATGGGGTCTCACTAGATTGCTGAGAGTTTCACTACATTGCTGAGGCCTACCTCAAACCTGTGATCCTCCTGTCTCAGGCTCCCAAGTACTAGGATTACAAGTGAATGCCACCACACCTGGCAAAATGTATCTTTTCAACAGTTTCTTTTTTTTTTTTTTTTTTTTTTTTTCCAGTACTGGGGATGGAACCTGGGGGCATGCTACCTCCAAGCTACAGCCTCAGCCCTATTTTTTAGTCTTTATTTTGAAACAGGACCTAACTAAGTTGCAGAGGGCCTCACTAAGCAGCTGAGGCGGGCCTCAAACCTGGATCCTCCAGTCTCAGCCCCCCAAATGCTGGGATTACCATTGTGCGACACCATGCCCGGCTTCAACAGTTTCTGTAAATACTATATTCGTTTGTAGTGGTTTAACTTACGACATTAATTAATATCATGTGACATAAAACATAATTTGTCCCTTGTGTCATTATACAGCAATGAAGAAAAATTTAATCATTTATATTATGGATTGATATTTAATCTGTATATCAATATATGTCGTGGGGGGGGCACTAGGGATTGAACCCAGGGGCATTCTACCTCTGAGCTACATCCCCAGCCTTATTTTTATTTTTATTTTGAAATAGGGTCTCACTAGGTTGATGAAAGTCTCATTAATAGGCGGGCGTGGTGGCGCATGCTTGTAATCCCAGCATTTGGGAGGCTGAGACCGGAGGATCCGGTTCGTGGTCAGCCTCAGCTACCTAGTGAGCCCCTCCACAATTTAGCGAGACCCTGTTTCAAAATAAAGAATAAAAAATAGGGCTGGGGGTGTAGCTTGGAGGTAGTATGCCCCTGAGTTCAATCCCCAGTACCAGAAAAAAAAAGTCTCATTAATGCTGAGGCTGTCCTTGAACCTGTGATCCTCCAGTCTCAGCCTCTCAAGTACTGGGATTACAAGCATGTGCCACCACACCTGGTATAATATGTGCTGTTTCTTAAGCGGTATGAGTTAATGTGTAATGGGTTTAGATAATTTAATGTTGCTTGCCAAAATAGGAGTTGTCAAATCTCGTGTGTGTGTGTGTGTGTGTGTGTGTCAGGGGGTGCTGGGGATGGAACCCAAGGCATTGTATACCTCCAAGCCACACCACCCCCCCCAGCCCTATTTTTTATTCTTTGTTTGAAACGGTCTCACTAAGTTGCGGAGAGCCTCACTAAATAACTGAGGCTGGCCATGAACCTGTGATCCTCCTGTCTCAGCCTCCCAAGTACTGGGATTACAAAGGTGTGTCACTACGCCCTGCAGAAGTTGTCAAATCTTGATATATAATTTAGATAGTTATGCTGTCCAGTCAATACTGGACACTTATTTCAAAATTCAAAATTGGAATTCAGTCTTAGAATTATAGGGTTTTAACCAGGTGTTAAAGACAGGAGGATCACAGGTTTGAGTATAGCCTCAGCAAGTAGTGAGATGCCGAGAGCCTTATTATGCTGCTGAGACTGTGATCCTCCTGTCTCAGCCTCCCAAGTCCTGGAATACAGATGTATGCTACCATGCCTGACTGAGTTCTGAATTTTTAATATGAATCCTTAGTTGAATGTATGTGTTGCAAATATCTTTTCTCATTTAGTGGTTTCTTGTGCTAACATAATTATTAAAAGCATTCCCTTTCTCTCTTAAAAATGTTGTGGTTTGAATAATAAATTGTATGGTCAGTCAATATAGAAATCAAAAGCCTAATCATAGAGGCATTGCTTAATGCCCTTTATATTCTTCTAGAGATTTCACAGACCAGCTCTAGTTCCATAAAGTGAAACTGTTGTATGCTTGATGGGCTTTCGTCCTAGGAATGTAGATAAATATCCAGAAATCTTAAACGCAGTCTAGAAAGGCATTGATGTCAGTCTATTAATTATGTTTGTGGAAGAAGTCAGGCATCGTGGCTCACACCTGTAATCCCAATACTTGGGAGGCTAAGACTGGTGGATCGCAGTTCCATAGCCAGCCTCAGCAACTTCATGAGACCCAGTTTCTTTTTCTTTTTCCTTTTTTTTTTTTTTTTTTTTTTTTTTTTTTTTTTTTTTTTTTTTTTTTTTTTTTTTTTTTTTTTTTTTTTTTTTTTTTTTTTTTTTTTGTGGTACTAGGGATGGAACCCAGGGGCCTTTTACCTCTGGGCTAAACCCCAGCCCTGTTTTTTGGTTTTGTTTGTTTGTTTGTTTGGTTGGTTTTTTTGTGGTACTAGGGATTGAACTCAGGGGCATTCTACCTCTGAGCTACACCCCCAGCCCTATTTTTTATTCTTCATTTTGAAACAGGGTCTCACTAAGTTGCGGAGTGCCTCACTAAGTAGCTGAGGCTGGCTGCAAACCCAGATCCTCCAGTCTCAGCCTCCCAAATGCTGGGATTACAAGCGTGCGCCACCACGCCCAGTTTTTATTTTCTATTTTGATACAGGGTCTCACTAAGTTGCAGAGGACCTCACAATGTTGCTGAGGCTGACTCTGAACCTGTGATTCTCCTGTCTCAGCCTCCCAAGTACTGGGATTAAAGGCATGTGCCACCATGCCCAGCTCAACCCTGTTTCAAAATGAAATGCCCTGGATTCAATCCCAAGTACCAAAGAGAGAGAGAGTGTGTGTGTGTGTGTGTGTGTGTGTGTGTGTGTGTGTGTATTTTGGTTTGTTTTTTGCAGTACTGGAGATTGAACTCAGAGGCATTCTACCTCCGAGCTACATTCCCCAGCCCTATTTTTTATTCTTCATTTTTGAAACAGGGTCTCACTAAGTTGTAGAGGGCCTCACTAAGTAGCCGAGGCTGGCTGCAAACCAGCGATCCTCCAGTCTCAGCCTCCCAAGTACTGGGATTACAAGCGTGCATCACCACGCCTGGTTATATATGTATATTTTAAATATGTTTATGGATAATCTGGGTCTCTAATTTGTTGCAGTCTTTGTCTCAGTTGAGTTTACTTTCTTCTTAGCACTGATCATGACCTACACTTAGTCTTCTTTGTGTTTTTATGTTTGTTGTCTTTACCTTTCCTTCCCCCTCCAGACTCTGAGCTCCTGGGATGAACATTTATTTAGTGATTAAGTAAATGCAAATGATTTAGCATTTTATTTTATTAATTTTGTAAACGTCTCATGGGGATACCTCTAAATAATTTTTCATATTCGTGATTGTATTTCCTCTTTAAAATTAAAATATCCAGCTTCCCCAAACTGGGTTATTGGAGAATTTCAGTGAGTAGAGATGCAAAGGGGTGAATTTTTATGACAAAATTGACGTTATTGAGAGGAGATTTACTTTGTGACTCAAGCTCAATTTTATAAAGTCACTTTGTGACTCAAGTTCGGTCTCCCACTGGAGATTGAACCAGAGGCATTGTACCGGTCCTTTTAAATTTTTATTTTCAAACAGAGTCTCAGTAAGTTGCCCAGGCTGGTCCAGAACTTGATCCACCTGTCTCAGACTTTCAAGTAGTAGAATTACAAGTATGTGCCACTGCACCCAACTTTAATTATCATTTTCATTAAGGTTTAAGGGAAGAATCAGTTTATAATGTTGGAGGAAAAGTGGTGATTTACATAGTTTATAGGATAGTTCCAGTTATATTCATTCTGTGTATGTAAATGAATACAGTGCCTGAATAAAATAGACTAAAATTTGAATGAAATTCTTATTCAAAAATGAAGAAATTCTTGTATATTTAGTTAGCTGTTCCTGGATAATAATTTAGATGGTACCAGGTTAAGGTTTTGTGAAGAATGATTCTGTAAGTCAGTTGTTTTTAAATGATTTGCCCATAAAATCAAGGGATTGGTGGACAGATTAATTAAAGTAGTAACTTGCTAACAGATTATTTCTTTAATCCTCTGCTGAGTCTTGTCCCCTGGCATAGTTTATCCACTTCTTTGAGTGTGTTTGTGGGGGTGGCAGGGGGTTCTGGGGACTGAACTCAAGGGCATTCTACCTCTGGGCTGCACCCTCAGCCCTTTTTATTCTGTTTTGAAACGGTTTCATTAGGTTGCCAAGATTCTCACTACATTGCTGAGACTGTCCTGGAACCTGCAATCCTATTTATACACTTCTTGTTAATTAGCCACATAGTTGTAAATCCATAGCCCTATTGGAGAGGGTAGCAGTACTTTGTATGATGATTGAAAAACCCATTAGTTATTTCATTGCTTTCTTATATGCCATGGAGATAAAAATCTAGCAAATCATAATATCACTACCTAGAACTACAAAGATCTAGTGAAACTTCAAGCCCCAGTTTCTTTTGGTTGCTCTATTTAGAGAAGTTGCCAGAACTTAGAGCCATGGAAACAGTTTATTGTATCTCTCAGAGCCTGAAGTCAAATGCCAGAAACTAACTTCATTTTCTAGTAGGGTAAGATGAGCCATAACTTTCTGTATCAGAAGTTGAGGAAACAGTGTAAGCTAAAGGAATATATCAGTAAGGGGGAAGAAATAAGAGGAAAGAAATGTTACTTAGATTGAGGATGTGGTATAGTGGTAGAACCCTTATCCAGTATGTTTAAGGTCCTGAGTTTGATCCCTAACACTACCAAAAAAAGAAAAAAATCTGTCCATAAAGCAAGAATTTTGTATTTAACTCAGTGCCACAGTAATAATAACAGTAACTGCAGATAGTTTAACCTACATTTCATTATTCTAGGCTAGAAGATGACTTTTACAGGAACAATTTGTCCTTATTTTCTCTGATGCTATAAAGTAGTATCTTAGCTATTTTTAAACTTGGTATCATTATGGTAAATCTTTAAATGGATAAAGGATGAGTTGCTGTGTGAAATAATCTTTTCACACGGATCTTATTTTATTTTTATGGTGAGGGTTGTTTCTAGAAGAAAATGTGACTCAAAAGACCTGTAAGAGCCGGGCGTGTTGGCGCATGCTTGTAATTGCAGTACTTGGGAGGCTGAGATTGGAGGATCCAGGTTCATGGCCAGCCTCAGCTATTTAGTGAGGCCCTCTACAACTTAGTGACACCCTGTTTCAAAATAAAGAATTAAAAAATAGGGCTGGGGGTGTAGCTTGAAGGTAGAATGCCCCTGGGTTCAATCCCCAGTACCGAAAAAAAAAAAAAAAGACCCGTAGGAGTATGTAATCCTCTGACCCTGGGCAAGTTATTTAACTTCTTCCCACCCTGTACTGTGGATTGAACCTAGGGTGCTACCACTGAGCTATATTCCTAGACCTTTTTATTATTTTTATTTTGAGACAGGGTCTTATTAAATTGCTGAGGCTGGACTCAAATTTGTGATCCTCTGTCTCATTGTCAAAGTAGTTGAGATTATAGGCTTTTTCCACCAAGCTGGCTCTACATCTTTTCAATAGGGATAATAATGCCCATCTTTCAGAGCCATTCTGATGATTAAATCTAGTGATGCTGAAAAAGTGACTTGTTTATCATAGTTGTTTAATAAAGAATGACAATCCCAGCAGGTTTGTAATCTCAGTACCTGGGAGACTGAGACTGGAGGATCTGGGTTCCCGGCCAGCCTGAGCTACTTAGTGAGGCTCTCTGCAACTTAGTGAGACCCTGTTTCAAAATAAAGAATAAAAAAATAAGACTGGGGGTGTAGAATGCCCCTGGGTTCAATTCTTAGTACTGCAAAAAAAAAAAAAAAAAAAAGAGAGGAGGAGGAGGAGGGCGAGAATCTCATTGATTGAACCCAGGGGCATTCTACCTCCAAGCTACACCCCCTCTCATGTATGTGTGTGTGGAGGGGAGGGAGTGTTGGGCATTGAACCCAGGGGCATTGTGCCTCTGAGCTACACTCCAGCCCTATTTTATTCTGAAACAGAGTCTCATTAAGTTGCGGAAAGCCTCACAAATTGCTAAAGCTGGCTGCAAACCTTCTGTCTCATCAGCCTCCCAAGTGGGATTACAAGCATGAGCCACTGTACCAAGCCTTTTTTTTTTTTTTTTTTTTTTTTTTTTTGTAGTTCTAGGGATTGAACCCAGGGGCATTCTACCTCTGAGCAACATCCACAGCCCTGTCTTTTATTCTTTATTTTGAAACATGGTCTCACTAAGTAGCTGAGGCTAGCTGTGAACCCAGATCCTCCGGTCTCAGCCTCCCAAGTATTGGGATTACAAGGGTGTGCCACCACGCCTGGCTCTTATTTTTTATTTTGAAACAGGATTTCACTAGGTTACAGAGGGCCCAGCTCTATTTATTTGTGGTACTGGGGATGGAACCCAAGGGCATTCTACCTCCTAGTTAAACCCCAGACCTATTTTATTCTTTATTTTGAAACAGAGTCACTAAATTGCAGAGAGCCTCACACATTGCTGAGGCTGGCCGTGAACCTCCTGTCTCAGCCTCCCAAGTACTAGAATTACAAGTATGAGCCACCACACCAAGCCTTATTTTTTATTTTGAAACAGGGTTTCACTAAGTTACAGAGGGCCTTGTTAAGTTGCTGAGGCTAGCTTTGAACCTGTGATCCTCCTGACTCCACCTCCCAAGTACTAGGATTAGAGGCATGCATCACTTGCTTGGCTACCCTGACCCCTTTTTAAAAATTTTGTTTGTGTTTTTTTGGGGAATTGGTATTTGTTTGTTGTTTTTGTGGTACTGGGGTTTGAATCCAGGGTCATTCTACTGAGCTATACCCCCAGCCCTATTTTATTCTTTATTTTGAAACAGGGTCTCACTAAGTACTGGAGGCTGGCCTCAAACCTGCAAACCTCCTATCTCAGCCTTCCAAGTATTGGAATTATGGGTGTGCACTACCACACCTGGCTACCATCCCCATCATTTAAGTATTCAGTCTCTAGTATCCCAACTTTATCAGCCATTCAGACCTATTGTAGTCTAGCGTCTTGATCTTACTGCGGTTCATTCATTCCTCCCATAACTTCATTTCCCTGCTTAAATTCCATGAATAGTCATTACAATTGGTACATATACCCTCACCATATACCCCTTTTCCCGCTCTTAAGTTTTTGTACGCCTAAGCTTGCAGAAATCACAACCCTGATTATATCAACACAAACATTCTGACCAGATTCCCTTCAACTGTATGTTCACTAACCTCAGGAGTCATAGTTACTTCCTAGAATTATACTGTTTCCATAGTCCATTTATTCCACTTTTTTGCATGTGTGGTACTAGCAATTGAACTCAGGGGCACTCTACCTCCAAGCTACACCCCCAGCCCTATTTTATTTTCTTTTTTGAAACAGGTCTCACTAAATTGCTGAGACTGTCCTGGAGCCTGTGATCCTCCTGTCTCTGCATCCCAAGTATTGGGATTAGGGGCATGTGCTGCCACCCCTGGCTCTAATTCCACTTCTCTATATGGCTATTTCCTTCCTTCTCTTCTCATACCTCCAATACCTCCTCCTTCATCTTTACCTTCAGCCTATTGATTTTATTTCCTCTTTACTGAGGAAAGAATAGTAGACAAGTGCTATTACACAATAAGGTGGCAAGGATTTTGAAAGGTTGTCAATAAAGAAATGGTAAATGTTTGAGGAGATATCTATGTTTAACTTGATTTGTTTTTCAATTTTTTTGTGATACTAGGGATTGAACCCAGGGGTGCTCTACCACCAAGCTACATCCCCAGCCCTTTTTACTTTTTATTTGAGACAGGGTCTCCTTAAGTTACCCAGGCTGGCCTTGAATTTGAGATCCTCCTGCCTTAGCCTTCCAAATTGGTGGGATTACAGTCATGTGCACCCTGTCTGATTCAAACATGCTGTCAGCAACTTAGTGAGACCCTGTTTCCAAATAATAAAAAGGGCTGGGTGCCAGGCGTGATCGCATGCCCTCGTAATCCCAGTATTTGGGAGGCTGAGACTGGAGGATACAGGTTCTTGGCCAGCCTCAGCTACTTAGTGAGGTTCTCCGCAATTTAATGAGACCCTGTTTCAAAAATAAAGAATAAAAAATAGGACTGGGGGTATAACTTGGAAGTTGAATGCCCCTGGGTTCAATCCCCAGTACTGCAAAATGAATGAATGAATGAATGAATGAATGAATGAATGAATGAAAAGGGCTGGGGCATAGCTCAGAGATAGAATGCCCTGGCTTCAATCCTAGTACCACCAAAACACCCAAAAAGAGTAGCAAACAAGAAATTTGATATATTTATCTCACATGTACCCCCAAAGTACTGGGATTATAGGCGTGTGCCACTATGCCTGGCTTGAAACCATCTTTTTTTTTTTTTTTTTTTTTTTTTTTAACTTGTACACTTTTCATCTCCTCTTGGTAATTTGGTAATTCAGGTACATTGTTCATGCAGTTTTCTACTCCCCTTAGTTTTTCTTTCTCTAATGGCCTTTTCCATTTCCTTACAGATGCTGTTATTTCTCCCCTCTTTTTTGGGGGGGAGACTAGCTGCATTTCCACATTTTATTATTTATTTATTTATTATACTGAGGATTGAACCCAGAGGCATTGTACATTCGAGCTATACCCCCAGCCCGATTTTTTTTTATTTCTTATTTGGAAACAGGGTCTCACTACATTGATGAGCGTCTCACTACTTGTTGAGGCTGTCCTTGAACCTGTGATCCTCCTATCTCAGCCTCCCAAGTACTGGGATTACAGTCACCATGCCAACTTCACATTTTTTTATGTATTGCCCTATTTCTATCTTTCCTTTTAACAACAAATCTCCTTGAAGATGTCTGTGCCATTTATATCTGCTTTTTTTTTTTTTTTTTTTTTTTTTTTTT
>PVLC010041253.1:0-13456 GCA_004027655.1 Graphiurus murinus | reverse complement strand
GACTAAGCTGTTGAAACTTGGCTCTACTCTAAATGTCTTTTATCCCCTTCCTGGATTCACTAATGCAAATTGAAATGTGCAAGTTCACATCAAACTTCAACTTGTATGTCTGCTAAGATCCCATAGGTCAAAGCATATCCAAAGAAGTAGGTTTATATAGCCTGATCACTTTGGGAGGATGGCACACGAGGAGGGATGTTGCTATTTGATCCAACCCCAAGAAGAGAATGAAGAATTGAGATTAATAAAACCTAGTTAAAAACATTATCTTAATTACCATCTATTAAAATTGGCTTTATGGAAAAAAACAGTAGTTGACATAGTACCACTACATTATAAAATGGTTAATTCACAGAGAAAGTAAAATCATTGAAAATAGTTTTCATCAAACAATGCATGCATTTGTAATATTAAAAGTAAATACAATTAATATAGATGGAAGAGTTAATACATAGAGTTTGTTTTGATATATCTGTCTTAATAAATAAGATTAATTGAAGGGGTACATCAGAAATATCTATCTAAAGCTGGGTGTGGTGGTGCACGCTTATAATCCAAGCATTTGGGAGGCTGAGACCGAAGGATCCAGGTTTGTGGCCAGCCTCACACAATATTTATTTTTGTGGAAATGAAGAAATCTATGATTAGTTAAAGAGAGGTAGGAAATTAAGAGATCAGTATGTTATCTGGAATTTTTAAATCACAATAACAAAAATTGTGCCAAAAGGAAATATTTTGAGCCAAATATTGAAATCTTCATCGCATAAGTGAAATACATTGAGTGACAGAATATGAGCCTTAAAGGAACAGGAATTATGTTTTCTATATTTTAATAAGATAAAAAGCTGTTGGAAATTCTGGAAGCTGATATAAAAGACAAGAAGGAAACTGACTATTGTCCTCATCCTGTCATAGCTGTGGGGTCCTCCGCAACTTAGTGAGACCCTGTTTCAAAATAAAGAAGAAAAAATAGGGCTGGAGGTGTAGCTCGGAGGTAGAATGACCCTGAGTTCAATCCCCAGTACCGCAAAAAAGAAAAAAAAAGAATATCTATCTATATCTAGACTATTCAAAAGAGATATAAGATCCACATACATGATTTTGATTTCTTGTAATCAGATTAAAAAAAGTAAAAAAAAGCAGGTAAATTTAACTTCAAGGTTGTATTTTATTTAACTCAATATACCCAAGACCAAAATACGGCACTCAGTTTTTCCATTGTTGCCTTACACAATATTTATTTTTGTGGAAATGAAGAAATCTATAATTAGTTAAAGAGAGGTAGGAAATTAAGAGATCAATATGTTATCTGGAATTTTTAAATCACAATAACAAAAATTGTGCCAAAAAGAAATATTTTGAGCCAAATATTGAAATCTTCATTGCATAAGTGAAATACATTGAGTGACAGAATATGAGCCTTAAAGGAACGGGAATTATGTTTTCTATATTTTAATAAGATAAAAAGCTGTTGGAAATTCTGGAAGCTGATATAAAAGACAAGAAGGAAATTGACTATTGTCCTCATCCTGTCATAGCTGTGGTGTCTGAGGACAGACTTCACCCAATTTCAGTATATCCTGTGAAAATGACCACATTATATCAATGCTAGAAGATAGGAGAAACTGTTGATTGATACTAAGATTGACATTGTGAATCACTGAATATTTCAATAGGCAAAGTGGAGTGGAGAGAAAATAAAAGAGGAAGAGGGGACAGGAGAAATGAGAGGGAGAGGGAGACCTGAAGTTGGAGAATTTATTCAGTAAGGGGAGGAAACAGTAACAGAAAGTACTGGAGAAGCTGGGCATGGTGGCACACGCTTGTAATCCCAGCATTCTGGAGGCTGAGACCGGAGGATTGGGGTTCGCGGCCAGCCTCAGCTACCTAGTGAGATGCTCCGCAACTTAGTGAGACTCGGTTTCAAAATAAAGAATAAAAAATAGGGCTGGGGGTATAGCTCGGAGGTAGAATGCCCCTGAGTTCAATCCCCAGTACTGCAAAAAAAAAAAAAAGTACTGGAGAAAAGTAAATTGATAACCATGACAAGAAAAACATAGCTTATGTGCCTGTGTTTTCACTTCCTCTGATTTCTTGTTCTATCTTTCCTATTTTGTATCCTCATTATAATCAAAATTGGCTATTATTTTTTTTGGCATAGTCATTCAGGTTATTTCTGTTGATGTTTCTATATCTCCAATAGACTGTAAGCTCATTGAGAACAGGCATGAATTCCCCATCTGCAATGAGTGCTAGCAAAATCATTAGATATTTAGTACAGTACTTGTTTTAGGAATGAATTACCCCTTGACTATGTGCAATTTTGTATATAATAGGATCCAAAAATATAAGGTTTGCAGCTATATACCAAGAGCATATTCCCAATTCCCCTCTCTCCATAAACTGAAAAGATTTGTCCAAAATGACCTCTCTGGTTTTCTCTAGCTGGAGATTTTATGACTTCCGAATGACTAATCCTTTCATTTGTTCAAATGTTTCACCAGTGGCTTCAAGTTTCAACTTTCTCTGCTAAGATATCCAGACTATCTTTGAGAATTTCTGACACTGAGCTCTGTTTTGGGAGACTTCCACCTATCAGATCACTTAACTTGTCTTTCAGATGTGCAAAGTAACTTTTAGACCAAATACTTTGAAGGAAAAAAAAATGAGTATGAACCATCGAGCTATAAATATTATGTAGATTCTCTATTTCTTAAAACTAGTACCTAACTTAATAATAGATTTTAAATTATTTAAGTCAGTGCCCCAAATGACTTAACATTTTTGTATTTTATAAGGCACTACAGAAACCTAAAATAAATACTGTGCCAAGAAAGTATATTAAAAAATTTTCCAATGTAAAAGTTTACCACTTTGGAAAATCAGGTAATAGATTATTTAAAGTTCTTATGTAAATGATTGCATATATATTATGGGATTCTATGCAAGATCTATGATAAACACATTCTCCACAAAATAAAATATAGTCAATATAAACAACCTTTGTCTAGTTAACAAAATTTTCTTATGTTTTTGAGTTTTTCATGACTCATTCTTTGAATTATATTTCTTTTGATCTCTGAAAGTTTGAACTAAGGAGTCACTCTGAAGAACATTTAATTCTGTTTGAAATATGTGCCTCATATGTTTTATATAAAATTTGGATACCATAACAATATTTCTAAAGTGTTTAGCACAGATGGATGTCCATGTAGTCTATCATCAAAATGGAGTTATTGATTCATTAAAATTAGAAGAAAAAGAATTTTAAGAACATGGAATAAAAGAACCAAAGTAAACAACAAATTCAATCCATGTTTGTCTGATCTAATCAACTGACCAATCAATGCAAGGGTCCATCAAGCAAGGCCTCTCTTTTTTTTTCTATCATCCAGTGCAAACTTCGGCTGGTAAAAAGAACATTTTTACACTTGTATTTCCAACCCTTGATATCTTTATTTACTCTGATGTTCTGTGTCTGGAATTATAGTAATCATTAAAATGAGTAGTTGATAAATGTCACAGAGTAGGGAAATAAATCTTTAAGTGTTGTACAGAGATCCCTGGAGTAGGTAGATGGTTCTTGAGTCTGGAAAGTCTAAATGCTTCTGGCAATAAAGAAGGAATGAAGAATTTCCTATGAAGGCTGAAAGTGGTGGCACACGCTTGTAATCCTAGCATTTGGGAGGCTGAGACCGGAGGATCAGGGTTCGCGGCCAGCCTCAGCTACCTAGTGAGGCACTCGGCAACTTAGTGAGACCCTGTTTCAAAATAAAGAATAAAAAATAGGGTTGGGGGTATACCTCGGAGGTAGAATTCCCCTGAGTTCAATCCCCGGTACCATACACACACACAAAAGAAAAGAATTTCCTATGTCAGAAGTTTCTTGTTTTCTCATATTAATGTGCCCACTCAATGTTGGATATGAAGTAACACATGAATAATGAGGCCACAGATAATTTTATTTTATATAATATGTCCCACAATTCTGCCATGCTCTTGAGTTCATGTCTTTGCTCCACCCAGCAATTATTTTACAACATTGCTATTCTTTTTGCATTGTAATTTCTAGGTAAGATTCCAAAGATAAGAAAAGGGTACAAAAAGTCTTTAGTAGGAAAGTTAGGGCAAGTTTTCATTCACCAGAGGGCAGCTATAACAAGCAAGTCACATTTTGTTATATGAATAATTTGTTTGCTTTCTCACTGTAATAGTTGGTCTTTGATATGCCGTGCCAAAAATCCAGTCATGTTAATGGCTATTTTCGCTAAATATTCATTTATAGATATATTAGTTTCCTAAGGTCACAAATTTCCAAAAACTTGGTAGCTTAAAACAATAAAAATTTATTTTCTCACAGTTTTGGAGGTGGAAGTTTTGAAAATAAGGTATTGGCAGGATCATGCTACCTCCCAAGGCTTTAGGAAATAATTTGTTCTTGCCTCTTACAGCTTCTGGTGGCTCCAACACATCTTGGCTTTTGGTAACATTACTCCAGTCTCTGTCTCTATGGTCACACTGTATCCATCTTTTCTTTCTCCCTCTTACAAGAATATGTGTGATGACATTTCAGGCTCTTCTGGATAATCCTTGATGAACACTCCTCCCAAAATCTTGCCTTAGTCATATTTTTGCCATAGGAAGTGATATTCATATGTTGTAGGATTGAGGATTTAGACCCATCCTTTTGACTTGATGGCTACCATTTAACCTATTTAAAAAGCAGAGCAAATCTTATCACAACTTAAAGATTATATGTCTTGTCTGAGAAAGAGTGATAATAAGAAGATGAAAATATAAGTAAGTTGTCACATAGTAAACCTCTTCAAGAGAACACTTAGGAAAGTGATAGTTTTTAATATCTCTTTCTAGTTTTGTCAATCTCTGAAGTGATTGCTCTACCTTCTAGTATTGTATTCAGAATTTAAAGAAAAGTAGCTTGTGATCTATTTTCCAGGAATGGCAAGACTTATTGCTTTATCAGGAAAGTCAAGACTTATTGTTTTATCCTTGAACTTGAAAAATTTACTTAGACAAGAAGAAAATAAAACAAATCGGAGTACAAATAGGCACTCATATGAAAATGATGACCTTATGTCACATTTCGGTTTTCTTTTGGAGAGGATTCACAAGCCACCATTTTTGCCCTGGGGAAAAATGTTGCCATTCTCACAGCAAAGTGTTTTTTTGCACAGTGAAATGACAGTTTTCTTCAACAGTAAAACTGAATTAACTTTTGAAGGAAAGAATGCAGTAAAAATGTCAAACTCATAAAATATATCATGTTTTGAACATCTGCACATGTTTCTGACTGACCTGACCAACAAAGAAAATGTCCTCCAGGTACTAGTGAATCAGGGACATGGTGGCTGAAGGACAGGTGGGGGTGAGGATGGAAGATTTGGGAGGAAGGGGAAGGAATGCAAGCAGAGGTAGGGAAGTTCCATCTAGGTTATAGGTACTGGACTCAGCATATGGAGATATTTCTGGATGGTAAAAATGGATATGGTTCTTATTTGAGAAATACTATATTAAATAGTCCAAAGATCTAGGCAGGTTTAAAATCAAAGTACTACAGGTCTGAACTAGAAAAACTGACATGACTTAAAAGTGTGTCTTCCTCCCTTCCTTCTTTTCTCCTTTTCCTCTCTCTCCATCCCGCCGTTTTTAACTCCTTCCCCATCTCCCTACTTCTCTACTTTTCTTCCTTGTTTTTTTCCTCCTCCTCTCTTTCCTCATTTTCCTGCCCCCATGTCTCTCTTTTTCCCACCCTCCATTCTAGTTCCATCTATCCTTTCTTGCTCTAATGAATCTCTGCTAATATATTTTGCCAAAATATAAATCATACTTTTCAGAACAAGTATTTTCAGTTAGGTAACTTTTAAAAATTTAGTCACTGTATTCTAGCTTGCTCACCTGCTTACAAATTGCATGCTGACTAAACATTTTCTCAGCAAAATGATTTGGCTTACTGAAAGCAATATTTAGTGATAGTCATTAAATGTATGGACTTGAAACAATGCAACCCACAAGAACCAAATATTCTGGCTCTTTAAATTCTGTTTGTTTTTTTTTTTTTAAGTTGTCAAACCACAAGTGGGACCTTTCTTAATTTTAGGAGGCCTATTTCATCCTTTTTCCCCCTATTCACCAGAGCAAACCTAGAGAAATTCCACATCTGTCCACCATGCATAACACAGGAAAAGAGAAGGAAATATAATTAGTAGTAATAATAGTGGCTTCATAACGATGTATAATTCCTTATCATTTATAGAACTGTTCATATTCTTTAATTTTAGCATTGTAGTAACCATTGAAGTATATTTGAAAGATAATCATGCTTTCAGTATTTTACAAAATACATAGACACAGAATGGTCTAGAGATATTACCTGCTGATGTAAAATATCAGACTTACTGGATAGATATCTGTGTGAACAACTATGTTTTAAGTAATATAGGAATCTTTTCAGGATGCCAGGATCTCAGCTCAGTCATGCTACTTACTCTTTGACTCCGTATAAATAGCTTCATATTCCTGGGTCTCGGTTTTCTTCTTGGTAAAATAAAGAGTAAGTAATGCATGATTTCTAAGATTTGTTTCCAGCTAGGATAAACTGAAAGTGTGTAGAAACCCTTTCAGCCTTCTGTAGGGGAAACCTTTCCTCTTCCCTCTCCATCTCTCTTACTCTGATAAATGAGAACACTCTTCACTCTTGGTCCAAATCTAATCTCAGTGGGACCTTAGGACAAATAGAATGTTTTCTATTCAATGACTTCTCTCTCTCTCCTGCCTTTTCCCTCTTCATGGCACAATATTCTGGTGAGCTTTCTAGCTTATTTACTAGTCCATTTTAAAGTAGAATAGCAAGTTTTCTAGACAGAGGGCTGTTCAGTAAAGATACAAAGAAAACCTTAAAAGTTGATATGAGGCAAGGAAGAAAAGACAGAAAAACTACTTTTTTAAACCACACATTAAGAACATGTTGTGGTGGCACATGTTTGTAATCCTCGGACTTAGGAGGCAGAGACAGAAGGATAGCAGGTTCTAGGACAGCCTTAGTAATTTAGTAAGACCATGTTTCCAAATTAAAAAAATAATAAATAACAAAATAGGCCTGGGAATATAGCTCAGAGATAGAATGCTCCTGGGTTCAATTACTAGCACCACAAAATAAAAATAAATAAATAAATTAAATAAATAAATAATAAGAGCATGGATCACAGAGAACATATAATTAATTTGTTATTGTTGTTTAATGCTGATACCAATCATCAAAATGTTTTTAGGAAACTAGGTAATGTAAACCAAACTTTTGAAAGATGGACATCAAATTTTTCTTAGTTTTAGTTTTTAAAGGGTGGTTATTAAGAAGTTAAGGGGAAATCTCATTTGTATAAGTAGTAGCTGTTAAAAATATTCTTGTTTAAAACTTAAGTGCTTTATAAACTTCAAGATTGGAAGTATGACCTGTGAAACAAAGCATATATTATAACTTACTTTCTTTGAAGAAATGAATTCAGTGTTTTAGTAAAATTGTAATTCAGGTTGAGCTTACCTAATTCAAATATCAAAAATTGAAAATGTTCCAAAATCCCCAATTTTTTGAGCACCAACATGATGCCACCAGGAAAATTCCACACCTGACTTCATGTGATTAATCACAGTCAAAACACAAGTACACCGAAAATAGTCTATAAAATTAGATTCAGTCCAGCCATGGTGACATGTGCCACTTATCCCAGTATTTGGGAAGCTGAGACAGGAGGATAGCAAGATCAAGGTCAGCCTCAGCAACTTAGACTATCAGCAGCCTAGACAGACCATGTTTCAAAACAAACAAACAAAAAAATTAGAAGGGCTGGGAATATATCTCAGAGGTGCAGTGCTCAGTGCTCCTGGGTTCGATCTCTAGTCACACACACACACACACACACACACACACACACACACACACACACACATATTAGCTTCAGGTTTGTGTATAGGATTTGTGTATATATGATACAAATAAATTTTTTGTTTCAACTTGGGTCCACTCTTTAAGACATCTCATTAGGTTTATGCAATTATTCAAACATCTGAAAAAAACACTGAATCTGAAATCTGAAGTCCCAAACACCTCTTTTCCCTTTTTGGATAAGGGATACTCAACTTTCATTTCATTTCAATATTCTTATATAATGTAGAAGCTCCACAGAAACCTATGATCATGAGTGTATTTTCATTGTTGTGTGGCACTGGTAGATGTTGGTTTGACTGTTTTTCACCTGATTGATTTGGATCTTGTCTTCGTCATATGTTGCTGTAGTTGTTTTCTAGTAATTTAAGATGCTTCTTTACTATATTATACAAATGCAAGTGAGCAGAGTAACTTCCTGGATATAATGTTTCTTCAAGGTTCATTTTTAATGAATTTTATTACATTTTTTCTGTGTATACATTTAACTTAAACTTACCAAATTCAAATCCTTTCTCATTTCCCATATTTTCTGCATTTGGCAAGAAGACTAACATTTTCCTTCTGATTTTAGCAAATGTGAAAATCATGTTTACCTGAAGTTAGAATTTGGAGCAGAAAGGGGACATAATTTTTGATGTAATAAATGCCCACATGAATCTATTCCTGCCTGTCAGCTATCATTAAGTGGATTTAAACCTCTCAAAGGTTGAAAATTATTTTTGATGATGCTATTTATGCTTTTATTATTGGAAGCTTCTTGATTATTCCATCTTTAGTACTCTTTTTAAAAATGTAAATTAGGGGTTGATACTTTCCTATATTAGTTTTACCACTGGCAAATGGAAAAAAAAATTCAAATCATGATTTTTCTTTGGCTGACTATCAGATTTTCTATAGAAAAGAAACTGATATTTTTCATGAATGTGCCAAATAGCTCTCATCAAGCTTAATGGTAGCAAAGAACATTATGCTTAGACACTGGAAAGATAATACAAGGATATTAGTGTGAGAATGGATTTTAGGCCTATTATAAACAACTCCTTGCAGCAGGGTTATATATAAAATGTCAAACCAACTTAAAGACTTTGCAGTAGGTCATAAAGCATTCACAAATGATGCCAAATATATATGCAGATTGAGGATCATAAATGATCAGATCCACCACAAAGTAGAGGAAACTGCGTAAGAAAATTAAGCTCTAACTTTATATGTGGCTTTTTGTAACTACAGAGGTACAGATTTATTTTCATCATATATATATACCTTATGAATTATTTATTATTCTAATAAAATAACATAATTTTACAATTAAAAAATCAGAGACAATTTCATAGGATTAAGATGTTGCTTTTAGATTGCATTTGGTTTTCATGAGCATTCTGATTTTGATTTGAATATTAGCTAGCCAACTAGGGTCTGACAAATACTGAAATATATTTAGTTCATCACTTAATGTGAAGTTGATTCCATTCCTTGCTTGTGTGTTGTAGGTATGCACAAGAATTAAAACTTTTAAAGATAAACATGTATGGCAAACTCAAAAAATTTAAAACGTGCCATTGATCTACATCTGTTGGACACACACACACACACACACACACACACACACACACTGTTTTAATCTAAGTAAAAGAACAACTGGGAGTTTTCATGCCATTTTGTTGTTTCAAATGATGTGAGATTCAAATAGTCTTCTGAAAGGTATCCCATAGTGTGCCTTGAATTATATGTAAATATCTCTGCTGGAGATTCAAGTTTATAAGAAATTGTTCATCTTTCTTCTTATTCTTTCTTTTTTTATTGGTACACTGTAATTGTACATCATAACTAGATTCAGAGTGATGGAAACATAGACCCCTCCCTTAGTGTGTTTCCCTCTGAATCTGACCTGCTCTCTTCCTCTCCTAGTACATAATATTGAAATTAGTATTGACAACCTCATATGAAAATAGCATTATTTGAACTGTTTCTTTTATTAACTCTCCCCTTTCACCTCCCTCCCCAAGTCCTCTTCCACTATTCTGCAAGTATCTCCCCTCATTTATCTGAAGTCTCTTTTGTTTTCCAATTTCTCTTGAGCTTCAGGAGATGAGTGAAAACATTGACCTTCACTTTCTGAGACTGGCTAATCACATTTAGCATAATATTCTCTAGTTCCAACCATTTTCTTGCAAATGACATAATTTTATTCTTCTTTATAGCTGAATAAAATAGCACTGTTAGTGTATACCACAGTTTTATAATCCAATCATCTGTTGACAAACACCTAGGCTGATTTCATAGTTTGGCTATTGTGAATTGTACTGTTGTAAACATGGCTATGTGTGAATCACTATGGTAGTCTGAGTTCAGTTCCTTGGATAAGATCTCCAAGAGTGGTATAGCTGAGTCATATAGTGGTTCCATTCCCAGACTTTTGAATAATGTTTTCTCTTTTCTAATAATACTTTTTCATGCAATCAGTTTGTGTCCTTTGAAAATACTGTTTTCTTTCTTAAGTTTCTCTATTTTTTTCTGATACATAACTCTTTCTGTTGTCTATTTTTCACATTTGAGGAATAAACTGACAATTTAAATATTTATCTATTTTTATTAGTATACTAGTGACATTGATCAAATTGCATAACTAGCATATTTTAATAATGAATTTGGAAAAATAATAACAATATAAGTATATTTGCATATTTTCAGTAATCTGAAATATTTTAATGTTGATAAAAGAATATCAAGTTCATCAAAGATTATCTTCCAGATCTTAGCCTGCTTTGGAGTCTTGACCTCACACTATTTATTTAGGATATTGGGTGGCAATTGGAAAGTTAAAAGTATGCTGGAATATTTAAATTGTCATACTCATTCAGAAAAATATATTACTGTGAGAAAGAATAATGACATTTTATTTAATTAATATTTGTCATGTATTTATAGAAAATTTGGCATGAAATCAATACTGTTTGTATAGTAAATGCCCCTTTTAGTGAAAAAAATATTTAAGTACATATGAGCTTGGATTTACAATTTCAGTTGCAAGGCATTTCTTATGATATCTTATTAGATCTCAAGAAAAGTTTATAACAGCATTGTTGATAAATTCACCATTAAACAATAGCCACATTGATCCTTAGGATTAAGGATTATCTAATCTGCTCCAGAAACATGTACCTTGATTTTGCTCAGTTTACAATTTACACAAGTATCTTCTCCATTTCTTAACACCTATTTAATGAAAGACAATTAACTCAAGGAGATATTCTTTTTGTGAGACTGTAATTATATGTTAGTGTTTAGAAAACTACAGTTCACAAACCAAATATACTCCACTATTGTTAATAAAGATTTATGGAAACACAGTTATTCCTACTCATTTTCATGTTGTCTTTGTGCTTTCATGGTACAATACCAGTGGTGACTAGTTGCAATGGAAGGCATAGTCCTTAGAGCCAAAAATATTTTGGTCTATCCCTTTATAGAAGTATAGAAATAGTTTCCTGTCCTCTTTGGTAGAGGGGTATACTTTCTATTTTAAGGAAAGACAAAGAAAAGACATAGACGCACACACACGTACAAACACACACACACACATTTTAATGTCTGATCAAAGTTTGCTGAATTTAGGGAGCCACAAAGATTAGTGAAGCATGGAATCTTCTGAAAGATAAATTTACTGTAGAAAAATGTGACATCTGTCTATCCAGATTCTACTCCACTGTGTGAATGTTACTGTTCTAAGCTCCTTAATTTGAATGCCCTTTGTGAATAAGATGTTTGAAATTTCTTCTTTTGGCTGCTTTCACTTGTTTTTTTTTTAAATTAATCTTTTAAGCCCATTTTCATCATTCACTTTTACTTCTATGTACATTTTCTCTTCACTAAATGAACGGTGGCATATAATATCTCCACAAGATGATATTTGTCTTAATTCACAAGCTATTTCTCCTTCATGGTTTGTAAAATCCTGAGAGTCTATAACTCTGTATCATTTAATAAAATCTATACAATTCTTAGTTGTAAATCTTTTTGTCAGTCCAAAAACAGGACAGCAGCCACCGTAGGGCAAAAAGAACTCATAAGTAGTACAAAACAGTATGTGTGATATAGCAGAAGAGGGCTATGCCCAATCCCTCTTAAACACCTTCTGCCATGGAATGATCATTAATCTTTACTGTCCTCCTGCCCTTATTTATTCAATACCTTTTGGGCAGTGGTAATCTTTATGGACTCAAATTTCTGAGTTTTCAGAGAGAACAAATTACCTTGTGCAGATCATATAGGTAGACAACCTCTTGATATTAACTGATACACACTGCACACAAAATAAAATTCTAGAACCTCTGGAATACTTTAAAAATTCCAAATTATACCTCTTGATCTGGAGAATACAGTCTAAATAGTACCTGATGAAACACTCATTTTGATAAGAAGAAAAAGTTGACAATTTTGTTTTTGTAAATGCTGTATAATTGGTTTTCAGGCACTCAAGGTTTACTGTATCAATAGCTAATGAGAGGCTTAACTTAGAAATAAATGTAAAACAAAACTATTAACAAGAAAATGTCTATGTCTTTAAGAAGACCTTTTATTTTCTGTTGTTGCTAACCTGAGATCCAGAAATTGATAATAGAAACAATAGTAGTAAGTTCTTATGAAAATCCCAGTTAAATTATCATAGAAAGTGTGCAAGAAATTGCACATCCTTGCTTTGTAGCTCAAGTCCAGAAGAAAGTTTGAATTGCTATGAATACTAGCATGCTTTACTAACCAGAATTGAAGCATAGAAGGCAGAGATATTTGAAAGCGTTTTGTAAAACGATATGGTAACCACTTCATATTTACCACTGAGTGGTAAGGTCTTGTGTCTCTGAAAATGAGAGAGCTGTTTAACGCTCATAAATCAAGAGACATCTTCTTTTAAAAAGTCATGATGTGAGACCATAATGCACCAATAAAAGCGCATCATAAAAAAAAACAGTCAAGATGTCTTGAAGGAGCTTAAAGATACAGAGTATTCCACCTGAAATTAAAAAACTAGTTGTGGCTTACACATTTTCTTGGCATTCCAATATAACATTTTTATGTGACTAATGTGATTACTTACGGTACATTCATTAGGTCCCTTGGAAGAGATCACTGCTTAACTATTACCCTGTGATCAAAACCACACACACACACTCTCAGTTGAAGTTCCTTTACCTTTCCAGACAGTAATTTGGGGCACAAGATATTTATGCCTGTATGTCCCCCAGTTGGCCAAATATGATCTATGGAGAGTAATGACCATTTAAATAGTTCACAATCAATAGGAGTTTCAGTTTTCTCCAAACATAAGCTATTTATTATTTATCTTATGTTCCTATTAAGTATTTTGAGGCATGATATTGTAGCAGGCCACAGAGGTCTCACCTTCAGGGAACACACATGTGCTTTGTCACGTGGTCCATCTGAGACTTCTTTATGGCTTCAGATCAGTATATGTCTCACTTTCCTTGGCTATGG